>CABFWB010001471.1:12115-41549 GCA_902151455.1 Timema bartmani
CAATTAAATTAGGCCGTTAGTAGCAAGTGTGCTAAACCTATCGATAGTAATAAAAATATCAAAATGAGAAGTTTTACTAGCACTCGATGAACCAACATATAATAATATTGCCTAGCACCTGTAAACCAGACTGTACCGGGTCGAGCGCGCGCGCTTGAAAAATAGAACCAGTTCTATCTTTCAAGCGTGCGCGCTCAGTCGCTCGCTCGCTCCAGTCTGGCCACCTCTCATTACAACCAATGTGTTCTATTTTATATTTTAGTCGCTCACTCGCTCGCTCAGTCTAGCCGCCCCTTTACCGCACATTGTTTTGAAATACAGTCTTAAATACGAGGGGCCTAAGGGGCATGGACCCACCAACACTTTTTGAACATAAAAAATATTTTGTTCTTTCCTTTTATTCTATAAAGTATTTTGTATAAAACATTAATATGAAGTGGAACACCATTCTCTACACACAGTGAAGTATTCGATTCGTTAAGCACAGTATTCCATTCCCAAGAGGATGGATTACTCACTGCAATCGTCACGCGACTGTACTAGCCCTCAGAACTCCAATTACTAATAATGGAGAAGCTGACATGGGCCAGCCCCTTTATAGTGACATTACATTTTATGCAAGTGGATGACAAGAAGAAAAAAAAACTTTTTCCAATGCGTGGTTTGATAAACAATAATTATGGTTAACTAAACTCCATTCACGGTAGGAATTACTCTCTGAAAGGTCTTTTTTCCTACCAAAATCCTACTATATAATAGCTTTCTGGTAGGGAAAAAGGCCTTTCAGAAAACAATTCCTACGGTGAACAGACTTTATGAGTGAAGAAAAGTAAAGCTTTTTTTTTGTTTTTTATTATTTATTATTTGGTTTGTACAAGTAACGTCATCAATTAGTAGGTTTAATTCAAAACCTGTAATTTTATTCTTTCTTTTTGTAGATTTGTTTAATGATTTTTTTTAAATAATAAATTTAAATGAATTTAGTTTATTATGTTAACAAATGCTGAGAAAAAATATCATCACCAGTAAACTTTGAGCTGGCCCTACCAAAGATAAATATCACGCACCGCCATTGATAAATATACAGATAATTATTTTTATCAACCACGTCTTACTTCCAGTCCAGACTGCCCGCGTTTAAGATTTGGTGGAAGGGAACGGGAAAAAAATAAGGGTTTTTGCAGTTTTTATAGTAAAACTTTTTTTTGGCAAAAATTATAAAATATTGCCTCAGTGCTGACATGGAGTTTAATTTTCTTCAGAAGGCAATAGCAACAGTTTTTTAATATCTGTCATGAGTATAGAGGTATTGGTTGACAAACTTTTTAAATGAAAATAAAAAGTTTTCATTAAATTATAGGGCACTTTGATAGATATTCAAGAACTGTTGAGGTCACAATGTGTAGAAAATTAAACTCTGTATGTTTGTACTGAGACATGATTTATTTAGACTAAAATAGGGTTTGATATAAAAATTGCAAAAACACTTACCTTTACTCTCTCCCCCTACATTCCTACCTTAAAGGCATGCTCTAGGTTACCGGTCAGCAACCAGCCACCGACCAGCTGACTGATTTTATATTGCCCACAAAAGATTTAGCAACAAAACAATAATTGTGTTAATAAAAATAGATTAATAGCTAATTACTATATGAGAAATATAAAGTTGAAAGTTTTGCTTGATGTATTTTTTTAAATGAGCCCACTAATTATTTTTTTAAACCAATACAGCCCATGAAATCAAAAAAGTTGCTGACACTTGTCTCAAGTCATGAGTTTCAGTTTTAGGTGGAACTTAGTTGTAACCCCTGGAGTGACAGTTTTATAAGAATTTTGTTATCCAAATAGCCTGACGCGGTCGTTTTACATATGATATTTTTTCTTGTAACTCACTCACATTTGACCGGCGAAGGGGTATTTTAGTTAAAAAAATAACAATACAATTTCGAACCCCGCAATGATAAGTCTGTAACCACCCCTCCTTACTTCTGACGGGAACACCCCTCCTTAACTCATGTGTGTCAGGATGTCTTGTATAAGCGAGATTGAAGGAGGTCACCTGATCGATGATTGTAAAACTGATTGGTTGCTAGTATGGGTTTTTATTAGTAATAAGTCTAGCTGTACAATGGGGCATCTTGCCGACATATGATTGAGATTTAGGTCGTGGTCGTCAGATGTCTGAGAGGGTGTCAGACTGTTACGTTTGGCACTACACTACTCCTTGCTTTGGAGTCGTGGGTGATATCCCACCGGGTCGATTCAATCCTCCGCTAATGACACCCGTGGCACAGACAAAGCACAACTTTTTACACACTCGTGGCAACTGTCCAAGAACAACTGTCTACGATCAGCACGCTCATCTTCTAAGTCCTTGCTACGGTTCTACAAGAGACCATCATTCAAAACGCTCATAGCTCACTCATTGACAACTGTCAACAACCAACTGTCATCCACCCCCAGCACTCATGGCGTTCGTGACAGACAATCATTAAACGCACTCATCTTTCACGGCACTCTAGGATAACTGTCTAGAACTCTTCTCTGGATGTCTAGAATACAATTAACGCCATCTTGGAGTTTACTCCAATTTTTGTCTAAGTGACCAATCAGGAGGCATCTGTGTCACACCACAATGGCTCAAAGCTGCAGAAAACATTGGTTCACACAGAAGCGCATCTGGCATCAGCTAACTAAACAAGCGATGTGACTTATTGGTGCCTACTACGCCGGATATTACTCATGTTACTGTCAGATAACACTGATTTTAAATATCCACTCACAAAGACCTTAACAGTAGATACACATTAAGTTGAACTAATGTTACTCTCTTAAGTACGTTTATAAGTCATAAAATAAGATGTTTTGAAAAACAAAAGATGACGCTCTTTTTTTTATATCCAATTCACAATCCACTCAGTGACATGTCCTGGAACTACGATGTTTCAAAGAGGCTTGAGGTGAGGCAGCGTCACTTGGGACGCATCCTGGCCCAAAATTATTTGTTATCCATGCTTCTAGAATGTTCTACGGTTAACATGTCTATATTTAATATTTCAAAGGCCCGTTGAGGATGCCGGCCAGTCCAGACTAAGACGAAGAAACTCAGAAATAAGCCTTATGTACAGGTCCTTTTTAAGAAAATGTGAGGCCCAGGGCAGAAAAATCCGAGGCCCCCCCCCCCCCTTGTACGGAAGTTTGTCGGTTTTAGCATTAAGCCGTTCTGATACCTACTCGGTACTTATGTTACTAAATAATTTCTCATGTTTGATGAAATATTGATCAACCCATTAAATGACTGTACTTTATTAACTGCAAGCCATCAAACCAATTAAGTTAGCCAAAGTAAATTCCTCTTTGCACCATTGCACTGTTAGTTTTCTGTAAACCGACAGCGGTAGCACAATGGTGGCGTGTTATACTGTACTGCAACACATTACTCGAATAACGCAAATCTTAAATTTCATAAAGTTAGGGTTTTCGATTCTGAATTGGAATCCTATCACTAATACTTATTGCTGTTAATTATTGGTACAATATTTGATGCAAAATTTAGAATAAAAACTCTAGTTCATTTAATAATTTTTGGGGGGAGTGTGGCACCCTGGAATGTGAGACCCGGGGCTATTGCCCCCTTTGTCCCTCCCCCTAGACGCGGCCCTGCTTATGCACATTACAGACTAGAAAAAAGAGTCACAGATAAAATAACAAATGGTATTGTTAAAATATGAATTAGTTAACATAAATGGATAACGGAATAACATTACACCTTACGATGGCAATTTTCCTTAATGTGTTGATATGTTTTTAATTCGAATTTAAATCGAAAGATAGGCCTATTTATAAAAGCTACGATACATTGATTAAACCATACCGATTTATTGGTTGTTTCCGATACATTGAGTTTCATTGTTTTGGGAAAACAGGCAAGCTGGTATTAAGATGGATGCTGTTCTGTAATGCTATTCTCCACCAATTTTCACTTTGTAATGTTTCTTATTTAGATATTTAAAATAACAGAACATTTTAAATAAAATAGGAAAAAAATTGACTCAGTTACTAAAAAAAAAATTCATTTTATTTTGATTAACAAGGCCTAAAGCGTAGTCTTATATATAAAATACATCGATAAGTTTATCGATATATCATGTACCAAAAGGTCGATGTATTTTTATATCGATGTATGCAGTAGGCCTATATCCGTCTGAAATTAGAACCCCGAACTCCCCGTGAACGTTAGATTGAACAAGGCGAGACTAACACCTTTGTCACGTGTTTACCGAAGTGGGTACCTATATATTATGACAAAAAAATCTGTTTTTAATCTTCAATTTGAGAAAGATGAAACTTTGACGAGTTAACATAGGCCTTCTTAGTTTTTATAGCTCAGTTTTTGGCCGACAGATATATGTATATTTTTAATTGCCTTAGTTTTAATAAACAAATTATTTTATAAGCCTGCCATAATATTGTTTCATTCTTTTATAATTTATTCTAACCAACATTTTCAAAATATACAATGAATTAAATAATATGTACTAGAGTGCATTAAACCACTATTTCTAGCAGACTTTAATAAGTCACGCAAAAATATTTACACCATCAATGAAATAAAAAAAGGTTATGCAATAATGTTTCATGTTGTAAATGTGATCATTGTAGTAATATAATTACAAAATATGCAATCTATTAGTGGTGTAGAAAAAAAAAAGTCATGGTTCTACAGCTCAAAAAGAGAACTTATCATTCATCTATTTTAAAAATTCGTTCAAAAGGTTCAGTGAGTGGAACATTGTCCCTAGATTAATGTATTTATAAAAACAACAAAAAAGTAACGTAATATTCAAATCATTGGAGTATAGCGTATTATTTATCTCCAATGTCACCCGCACCGGTGATCACACAATACAAAGGCGTCAGTCTCATTTTATTTGGTTTGCAGGTAGGACGGGGAGGATGGGATTCAAATTCCAAGCTGTAAGTAATAAGGTATTTTTTTCCTGAGTAGTTTCCAACTCTCCCTCCACAAAACCGTGGGTGCGCTTACTCTAATATTCGAGCTTCCTCACCCTTGATCCCTTGGTGAAGATGTGCGGATAGCCCGGAAGAGTGGTAAGACGTGGGGCAAGGGGGAAACATCTGCAGTGTTGAGAGTTTTCCCTTGACATACGGTGATTAAAGTCTGTTCATCGTAGGAATTGTTTTCTGAAAGGCCTTTTTCCCTACCAGAAAGCTATTATATAGTAGGATTTTGGTAGGTAAAAAGACCTTTCAGAGAGTAATTCCTACCGTGAATGGAGTATATACTAAGAACGTGCATCGTCTGTAGTGGAATGGAAATACGTTGCTGAACTTACTTTTGAACATTAAAATGCATATGATTATAGTTATAAATCAACGACACCTACAACCAAAAGGTTAGGGAGTATCTGAGTTTGTTAAACGTGTTAACTTTATCAAACTAGTTTTGTATAAACTATTTAGTTTTAGTAAGTTTATATTTTTAAAAAAATTGAGTTTAAACCTTCAGTACAAAGATCTGTCCACATAGTGTGGTCTCTTGTGTTGATCATGTATTGTTCGTGCAGATTGGATGTTAAAAGTGAGATTTCATCGGATTATGAATTTACGTGGTCTATTATTTTAAAAAAAAGTTGTCATTTTTACAATAATACAATATGGTGGCCATAGCCCATCATTTGGGCACTCTAAGACATTTAAGTGTACATTTAAACTCTATATTAGGTATGTATTTTGTTTTTTCTTATTTTAACTTTTTCTTATATTTTAATTGTTCCAGCCTGTTTAAATTAAAAAATGCAATATTACAGTATCAGTTATTGTTTCAGGTATGATGGTTCAGAGTTTCTAGTACGTTGTAAAGGTTTGAGCTAAGCATGGACACAATTCACTCATGAAAGGTCATTAAAATGGTTGATTTCAAGCCCGTGAACTATAAAAACAATGTATCTAAGCCAAAACCCGAGTCTATTGAAATATTACTCGCGTGTACGGAAACTTTACAAACTTATGGTGTCAGTGACATGTTTGAATTTAGAAATAGAGTCGCCGGTCTCTCTGCCAATCAACTTAGAAATAAAGGTGTGTCATATAATACAAATTGCTACAGTAACGCTACTAATGTTACAAACACTGAAAGAGTTAAATTACGCTTTGAAAAGTGTCTGGTTTCTGGAAATGTGACAGATGTACGACGTAGTCGAAAGGGCCGCCCTTATGCAACATCACCTTCTACTTCAGGCTCACAGCGCTCACTAAGAGAATCAAATTTCGAAAAAAATAAATGTTTCTTGTGTCAAGAAGATGGTGAGGAATATTTACATGAGGTTTTCTCTGAAAATATGCTCTTACAATTAATGTTAATCGGAAAAAAGACTAGTAAGGATGTAATTCGTGTAAGACTCAATACCCTAATTAGTAGCAATAACCCTCTAGCCGCCAGAGCTTTCGACATGAAATACCATCTTCCATGTTTAATAAAATGCAAATGAAATACTTATAAATAGAGGCAGGATGCGGAAGAAAGTGTCAACTACGGTCAAATCATATCGGAGCTGGAACTTCTAGATATATTGCATCAATCCCTCGAAAATAAAATCTTGGTGTACATGAATGATGTAAAAAATACCTACCTAAACCTTGTGCTAGAAAATAGATGCTGCATACCTGAAAACCCAAGTACAAGCAGTACCTAAAAAAAATAATTTTGGAAAATATTGAAGAGGTTCATTTTAACAAGCCTCACAGTAAGTTCATGGTTTCTAATGTCTGCCTCAACAACATTTCCTTGCGATTTGGTTTGTTCTGCATTGTGGTAGCATAGACAAGGTGTTGGGCTCATTGTGTGTGTGTGTGTGTGTATATATATATATATATATTATGATATACTATGGTAGTAAAGAACGTGTTTCATGCCAAAAAGAGATAAATAAACAACTTGGTATTTACTTTACTTTTTCTACCCCTACTACATATGCTGATGGGCACGCGGACTAAACGTCAAGCTCATCTTGTCTAGTTTTCTAGTGATGGGGATGGCAGGGTTCGAATCGCAATTGAATGTACAGAGGGGCGATTTTTATAAATGGTCTACCACTCTTACTCCATGCAAGTTTGGGCAAATTCTCCCAAAATCTTACCTCCCTCATCTCTACTCAGTGTAATAAAATGTGCATAGCCTGACAGGTGGTAAGACTTGATGGGAAAGAAATCTACCCCCCTCCCCCACAATGCCACCCCTCTTCACCTCCTTCATGTTTTACCTCACTACGCGTACCTGTAATGTTGCATCCCAATCCGGTCAAAGCGCTTGACGAGGTGAACCAGTTTCTGTCCAACTCGTGACCCGGGCCGGACTAAGATAATATATCACATGACTACACGAGGCGTACCCCCCGCAGAGTTTGATGGAACGGAAATGAGACGGCTGTGGACCGAGCTGCTCTAGAGGAACTAACTACACGAGATGGAATGTCTGGAGGAGCATTGTCACGTGATAGGTTGATGGATGGTCCTGGCCGTGACTACCCGATGAGTAAGTTACAATGTGAAACATCCCCCACCCCCATTCCCACCCATCTCATTTCTATACTCTCACCCTTAATACCGTGTGTGGCGTGAGCAACACAGACACATGTGACCGGCATATTTTACTTGCTTTTTGAGAAAGTATTGCAAGCGTGAACATTTTTGGCCTCGAGATTGTGATGGCGCTAGACTTTTATGTGACCCCAAACGAGTGGGATATAAAGTACATGACCCTCTGTCGATCTGTCTGTACCTAAGGTTACAGCCGAAATTGTTTGATGGATATTTTCCAAACTTGATATTCAGATTTCTTATGGTGACAACTTGATGTGAAACAGAGATTTTGATTATATCTCTAAAATTAGGGCCTAAGAGTAGTTTGTAGATTAATGTTTTTCAAAATAAAAATTTAGCGGAAATGGCTCCAATAAATTGGCTCAAAATTAGTTATCTGGTGTGCTTTACACCATAAAAAGCACCATATACTGGTTTTAGGAGAAAAAAATCATTCAAGATTAGTTTACTAATAATATTTGGCTCATAATATACAAGATGGCCATAAAGTTTGGACACATAAGCAAAGGCCAGAAAAAAAAAAGCACACCAAACAAATCTAAACAACAATAATAATATTAATTGTAATAACATTTACTGTACCAACATTCCTAATGCATTTTTATAGTTTTACGTGTCAAAAACATGTTTAAGCACGTATATTTACCTATATTTGTGAATTTATGTATTTGCCGATGTGACCAGACTTTATGGCTCCCTGTAATATACCATATAAAAAGTATATATTTACGATTATGTTGAACCCTTTATTTTGTTAATACTTCGCTTCTTACTACGCGTCCATGTACATGTATTTTCGTGGTGGGAGGATGATAAACCATTGATTAAAAATCATCTTTAGGCAATCTGACCGGGATTCAAAACACGACCTCTCCGTAATCAGTAAACCTGATCAACAAGCGGGACATCTTAGCAAGCCAAGCCACCGATGCTGGTTGTTTGGTATAATATTGTTACTTGTATTTGAAACAGGGACTCTTGGAGATATGGCCAAATTGCCAAAATAGTAAAATAAAATAAAAAAATAACGAAAACATATTATTTAAAATTATAGCTATAAAGCAACCAATTCTGACCAAATTTCACAATATTTACTAAACAGGTGTTAAAATAGACAGTGACAGGGTACATGACCTGTTGCACGAATATATGAGAGGGGGTTAAGTAGATTTTATCGTGGTCGGGTGTTATTCCTACATATATTCGATAATAAACAATTAAACTGAAATAATTTAGGTATATTTTGGAATCTTAAAAATATCTTAGGAATGAAATTACCAGCACCGGTGGTTACGTAAACTAAAGTATCAGTTTCATCTAATCTTGTCTACTAGTGACGAAGAGGTAGATGTTTAAAACCCAGACGGTAAAACTGTGTTGTTGTTTTTTTACATCCTCTCTTGTGCGGAAGTATTTCCCACAAGATTTAACTTCTCATCCCTAGCCATTAGATTAAATAATTGTTAGCCCTCGGGTTGAGAGTAATAATTAAAAAACTAATTACCAGCACACTGACAATTTGGGGGTAAAATTCCACCCATACCCCACTCAACCCCAAAACGTTGACTTACTGTCACGTCAACTATATGTCGTTTGTGCACCCACGCGTATACACACACACACACACGCACACACACGCACGCATATGTGTCATACCAAAGTCGTCTGAATTATTTCCCTGGAGTACCAATACACCGACGAGCGGAGTCATACCGCGGGTTTAGGAAAGGGAGTTGTTGGGGGGGGGTTCTTACCCCCTCCCCTCTAATATAAATGAGGGAAAGGGGTGTGGGGGGGAACAACATGGGGCACACCACTATTACATACGCGTTCGTTCAGTGATGCAACGAGGACTCGGGGTCCGAAGTAATGTAATCTATATGTTAATACACATCACATGTAAAGAGAAGAGGGAATCCTTGGCGGGCAAGAGCGAACTAAGTCAGGGGTTGGCTAAGTTTAAGCTTTAGTTAGACTTTTGAGAATGTAGTATGTGGTTTAGGAAAAGTTACACGTTACTAAGTGGGCAAAAATGTGTGAGCAAATTTTTACTACTTGTCTAGGTATACTTACACCAATGGGGTAGGAATGACTAAGTAGAATTGATAGAAAATGTGCCTTTATTTGCGTAGAAGCAGAGTGAAAACCCATTTAGGGAAAACACCCTCATTACACCCAGTCAAGACACGAACATCGAACCCCACCTTTAATGTCAAACCTGCCCGAAAAGGATTTAAGCCTTAGATAGCCTTATACGTCTTACTACCCGTTCGGGTTATACGTTTATGTACTAATTACGCTAATGGTTTTTAGGAATTAGGAAGGTTGTGTTAATAGGAAGTGTACCTACATTTACATGGAAGGAGAGTGGAAAACCATTAAGGGGAAACCACCCTCAGTACACCCGACCGATATTCGAACCTCGATATCCCCGTCATCGGCAGTCTATAGCCTACTGCAAGAGTAGTGCGTTAGACCACGCGGCCACCGAGGTGGGTGACATAATTATTGCAGACGCCCATACCATTTCGTGTGAAACCCGTGTTATATTCGAGCTGGATATAGTCCCTTGTTACCGGGAGCAAGCTCACCATCACATACCTAGATGAACCATACCAAGGGGGTTAGCCGCCTGCTTAATATTGGATACCGATACTGAATCACACCAAGGGTATCACATGACGTCATGCCCAACCCCTAGACAACCAACCTCTCTTCAAAAACCACCACCCGTCTCCCTATTTCTAATTCTTTCAATCCCACCCCCCTTTGGGTTTTTATTATGGTCCGCTTTGTTCTACATTACCTTAATAATTTATCAAAACACAGACTCTAACATTGATTTACACTAAGTACACTCAATTACAAAAATAGAATGCTACCTTGGGTATAACAAACCATGAATAAAATATTCCGGATATAAATATCATGCAAATATCTAATTTTTAAACTATAAATATAAACACTAGCATTTTTTTGGGTGTAAAATCAGGTTATAACAGAGGATGTCCCAAAAAATAGAGTCAATCGCAAACGAAAAAATCTTATTCGATAATTTAATAGATACTTTAATGTAGTCATACGTGAAAACAATGCATTTAGTTGCACCTTTTGATAGACTGTGTTAATTTTGACAACTGCAAGATGAATAGGCATGATATGCTGTCATTGTTGGCTTCTCTACGACCTTTTGTCACATTATTTTCTAAATTTTATTTTTCTATGATCTATCGACAAGATAGCAACATAAAAAATTGGCACTCATTCTAGTGGTTACATGGTTTAAGGCGTCAGACTTGAATTTACAGTGATATGGAGGGTCAAGATTTGGATCTTGAATGGCTGCAATAGAGGTATATTTTTTCGAATATGGTTTATCATTGTAGTTTTCCCATCCTTTCTCTTACGCCAATGCGAGAAAAGAGAGCATTTTCTTTAAGTTACCCCTCTAATCCCTACTAAGACGTTTGTAATCCTCGTGTTTTCCTTTTTTTTCCGACGCATCTTACTACCTGTTCAGGTTATATGAATATATTATGATAGTTACTCTAATGGAGTAGAGATGAGGAAGGAAGCATTTTAGAGGTAGTCTACTCGCATTTGCGTGGAAAGAAAGTGGGAAACTATTTAGGAAAAATCACCCTCAGTTGACCCAACCGGGATTCGAGCTCGATCTCCCCATCATTAGCAGGCCAGTCAAACACTAGAGTGACGCCTTAGACCATTCAGACACCGAAGCGAATCCTCATGTTAAACGTAACGATAAAAATAAACCTGTCAAATTCATCTCAGTGCTAGTGTAGTCAACTGACGCAGACGACTGGTCTGGTAGATGGATGCGTTTTTAGGAGTTTTCATTCTCTTTCCAAGTGAACTCTAGTTCATTTCTTCTAAATTAATCTTCCCCTCTACACTCATTAGTCTTATCCCTCGAAAAAAGTATCAAAAAGCGAATGCTAAACGCCATATGCTGTTATCAGCCAACAGGACGAAATCCTATGTAAATATTTAATTTATATTTGTGATATCCCCTGGGATTAAAATGAAACCCTCCGACCTGCAAGAAGTCCACTTGGACAAGGTTCTCATAAATTAAATCTACTATTAAGATAAATTTCTAGTTGTATTGAGACCTCACTGATTAATATATTTTATTAGTATATTATCCACAGAGGATAGTAACGGTTGGGTAGGAAATGGGAGAGTAGCTTTAAGGAAATGCACCCACATTAGAACTAAGAGAAGATGGGAAAATCACAGTGTTAAATAACATATTGGAAAACCACCCTTCAAAGCTCACAGCCAAGATTCGAACCTTGACCCACCCATCTGTAAAGTGGTCAGGTCTCTAGACCATTTCTTTTAAATAACTAAATTAGTTTGACATTATTTACATGTTAATAGGATCATACTGAAGTACTAAATTTATAACACCTTATTGTTTTCCATTCATCTAGACCTAATTTAAGCTATATGTTAGAATCAAATGTTTTAATCATATCTAAGTGTGGGGTTTAATATTAATCATAAGTTGTCTAAATCTTAACCAAAGTTGTAAGCAATATTTGTTATAAATTTTAATTCATTAACTTCATTTTTCGGCCTTTAACTTTTAAATCTAGTATTATTCATTTGTGTAAAGTCTTTGTGGGAATCTTAGCTTCATCCAAATTTATTACTTTTACTTTTAACTTGCTTTTTAATCTTATCAGTACCCGGAAGCTGTGAGGTGCACCTGTGTCTTGCACGTGTGGCCTCACAGTGGAAAGAGAAGGTTTGGCGCGAACTGCTAGCCAATCAGCACCCCTGATTAAGCGTCTGTTTTTGACCCTAAGTAGAAGGGAAGCGTCAGATGCAAGGCACTTTCGGTTCAGCACGCGAGTCGTGAAGACGTGCTGGAAAACTTCCTAATTAGCACGCGAGTCGATAGGACGTGCTGGGAGATTTCCCGATCAGCACGCGAGTAGAAAGGACGGGTATTGTAAAGTTCTAATACGTGCTTAGAGATGGGTTGGAGGAAGACTAGGCCATGTGGCTAAAGGCCCACTGCATTAATTATTTTATCATCTTTTCATGTAATAAGTATTCTGTTTCATCTTTACCTTGATTAACCTAGTGCAAATGTCTTAAATGTTTCTCCAAAATAAAACTTAAAACTTTTACTTCACAAGTTCCATTTCTTTAATCTGCGACGTCCTCTACCCCCACCATAATATTAAGTTACCCCGAGATGCTCTACCAATCAAGCTGACTGCCGTGGACCGATGATAAAAAGCTGAGAAGGTGAGGAGGAGAAGTGACTAGGTACATATCACCGACAATCTACCTAAACACTTTAGACCACGCTACCACTTATTAGGATGACTTTGACGAGAATTATAATGTTTCTGACCAGAGTGTACTGCTTTGATAGACGTGATAAGTGCACACAATGCCACATTACCTCCTACCCCCTCCCACATCACTATACCCATCACGCTTGCAGTCCAGATCAATCAATCATTGTCTCCTTATTGGCCGATAGCATCCACAACAGAGACAATTAATACGCAGTAACATCCAATAAGGAACCTGTAGAGGGAAGCATGGAGAGGGGAAAATCAAAGATACGGTTTTGTTTTCTTGAAGTATGACGTCACTATATCAAAGTAATCTAATTACTAATGTTGAAAGAATAATCTACTCTAAGAAGTCACCAAACCCGCGAATAAAACTGATGATTTTAAATTAATAACTTAAATCTCTCCACAAGGATCGCTAGAGTTTTCTAACTCTCTCTCTCTCTGACGGAGACTAAACTTCTTCCTTTCTTTTTTTCCTCTCCTGATCAACAGACCACCTTGAATACCATCGTACTATAGTGCTTTCTAGCGGCGAGTTAAATAACTTATTTTTAAATTTCACCTAACAACATGGTAAAATGACGCAGTTTAACCTTTTGCACATCTTTGAACATTTGTGAACTAATATAAATTGTTTATATGTCCTATCTTATGTTTAAACATATTAAATATTAATGTCTACAATAATTTTAATTCATAACTATAATACAGAAACAAGTTCGATTACATAATAATAATTACAATAATTTATTGTTCTACCACACTATTTGTTATGTCTACTTGCGCATTCATACAATGTCCTATACAATTTCTTAAAAGCAAAATTTAGACGTATTTACACTAAAAATAAAAGTTAAAATAGCAAAAACATTTTACACAACTTTCATCGGGATGAATGTGTTTAAAATTGTATAAAACACTCGCATAAATTAATTAAACGAGACCGGAAACGTTGGGCGCGTGGAATGAAGCGTTAACCTCAGACAGTCTGATTTTCCAGTGACTGGGAAATCGGGGTTGGAATACTGGACAGTTGAACTCAAGGTGGTTCTTCCTAGATTGTTTACACTTTAATACCACACTAATTCGAGCACATTTCCTCTAAATTCTACCTTTTCATCTTCACCCCATTAATATAGCCTAATTATATTCGGTGGCCACATGGTATAAAGCGCTACTCTCGCAGTATACTAGAATGCCGATGACAGGGGGATCGAGGTTCGAATCTCAGCTGGATGTATTGAGGGTGGTTTTCCAAAATTGTTTTCCACCATCCCTTCACGCAAATGCATGTACACTTCCTATAAATATAACCTTACTCGTCCCTTAAATAATTAGAATAGTTTATACATGAGCCTATAAACCGAACGGGTAGTATGACACGGTGCTAAAAAAAATTGCTGACAGTCCAGGAGGGTATTGAGAAGAGAAACAGTGCAAAATTTTCACTTTTATAAAAATAATGCTTTTAAGTCAATTAATTAAGTCACTTCCTTTTAAATGATTTGATAAAATCAAGATTTTTTTTAAACAAATCACTTCTTACAAGACAAATTTTAGGCTATAATTTTATGCTTCTTTTTTTACTTCTTGACCCACTTTCCTGGTGTTTATTTCGTCTTATATTTAATTAAATTTATAAAATGGCAAACTCGCGCATTAGTATCCACTTAAACACAGAAACATGACATGATATTTTAATATCCATCATGTAGTTTTAGGTCTCGGTTAGTGTCAACGGACCAAGATATCGGCTATTGTCAACGGACCAAGATCTCGGCTAGTGTCAACGGACCAAGATCTCGGCTAGTGTCAACGGACCAAGATCTCGGCTAGTGTCAACGGACCAAGATCTCGGCTAGTGTCAACGGACCAAGATCTCGGCTAGTGTCAACGGACCAAGATTTCGGCTAGTGTCAACGGACCAAGATCTCGGCTAGTGTCAACGGACCAAGATATCGGCTAGTGTCAACGGACCAAGATATCGGCTAGTGTCAACGGACCAAGATATCGGCTAGTGTCAACGGACCAAGATCTCGGCTAGTTTCAACGGACCAAGATCTCGGCTAGTGTCAACGGACCAAGATATCGGCTAGTGTCAACGAACCAAGATCTCGGCTAGTGTCAACGGACCAAGATCTCGGCTAGTGTCAACGGACCAAGATCTAGGCTAGTGTCAACGGACCAAGATCTCGGCTAGTGTCAACGAACCAAGATCTAGGCTAGTGTCAACGGACCAATATCTCGGCTAGTGTCAACGGACCAAGAGCTCGGCTAGTGTCAACGGACCAAGATATCGGCTAGTGTCAACGGACCAAGATCTCGACTAGTGTCAACGGACCAAGATCTCGACTAGTGTCAACGGACCAAGATCTAGGCTAGTGTCAACGGACCAAGATCTCGGCTAGTGTCAACGGACCAAGATCTCGGCTAGTGTCAACAGACAAAAAAAAAAGCATTTTTCACATGAGTGTAGTGAAATGAGCGTGTTCAGCTACATCTCCACCACCCCCTAAAAATTACCCTGTGACTGCGTGTGAGTCATACCCACGTTAACAGTCACCCACCCTCACCCCTGAATTGAAGGAAATCATCCCCCCCTCACACCCCCGGCGCAGTTTGGACCTTATAGTCATCACTTACCGACAACCCCCAAAGCGAGAAAGTTCATCAAACCGACTCCAGGCTGTCACCTAAATCCTCCCCCTCACTCGAAAATTCGCCCCCCCCCCAAAGTACAGGAATGTAGGATGATAACGAAACAACCCCCCTACCCCTTCCAACCCCCATGTGGCTTGATCCCGTGATTAAAACAGAAAGGGGGATAATGGAATCCTTCAGTTCCTGGCGCTGTGACCGGGGATTTACTAGGTCTTAAAAAGGGATGGAAGGGGGTTATGAGCCACCCTTAATAGACAACACCCCCAACCCCTTCCTACTAGTCAAGATATTGAAACGATGAGATCACTGCGGTGATAGAGGGGGGCGGGGTTAAGAGGATGGGGTGGGGGATTGGCTGAGAAAAATATTTGTCAAGATATAATAAGTGAGGAAGGTAGAGTTTAGTTTATATGTTCCCGAATTTGGCGGGGTGAGGGGGAAGGGAGAGAGAGAGAGAGAGAGAGAGAATGGTAAACCAATTAGGAAAACCACCATAAATAAGCTTACATCCTGCCGAGAATTGAACCCCCACCGATGTGGGTTGATTACTTATTAAATGTAATTATATGTAACTATCGGTAAGATTATTATTAATAAATAATAAGTAAGCGAGCTAGTGTTCATACTGAGGAACAACAATAATAAATAAGACAACAAAGAAGAACAAGATGAATAAAGTGAAATTTGTATCGAAGCATCTTCATAGCGAGAGGGTAATACCAAACGCAGCAAATGTGATTGGGTCATTCGTTACCTAATGAGACTCAGTGAGGCGTGTTAGCCACTCATCTAGCACTAACGGTTCCTACTTCAGTGGTCACGTGCTCTAATAGGGCCTCCACAAGATCAGTCTTACGACTGACTGACAGACAGACAGTATGCATCAGTGTTAGTATGATATCATACATGATCCGGTAGGGGCAGTACTGTTGGACTGATGGTCGGGTTGGACTGACAAAAATACTGAAGTGATACGAATTTTCTGATCACACTTGTATCAGTCCATCAGTCTTGCAAATGATAGGAGAGACTGACAGTTACTCTGGCCGACCCACTTCGGTGATCACTTGGTCTAAGACGCTATTCTCATAGTATATTAAGACTGTCGGGAGATCAAGGTTCAAATCTCAGTTGGGTGAACTATTTTTTTTTCAAAATGGTTTTCCACTCTCCCTCCAAGCAAATGGGGATATACTTCCCCTAAATATAATCTTCCAAATCCCTAAAACCATTAGCGTAATTAGTACATAAACATATTATAATCCGGACGGGTGCTATGTATATATATATTCCACGTGTGGACGTCATAATCCTCACAGCACTCCACGCCATCGTATATAGATTAACCGGTGACAGATTCGTGACGTCACTATTTCTTCCTTTTATATCTCTTTAGCCCAAGTAGGACAAAGGATACATTTTAGAATATAACTCCGGTTCACCTTCTTTAACAAGTCAAGTGAACAACTGCCGGTATAAAACTTCCCAAAGACGACCACCTAAAGTAAGAATATTGGGGAGTGTGTGTGTGTGTGTTTATTCTATCCTTTTCTTTCATATTTCTTTTGGATCTGATGCTCTCTCAGTCTAATCGGCTTACGGAACAACTGAGACTTCTGCCATCTCGAAACACCGACCCCTTCATCTTATCTCCCACATACCCCCTTCAACCCAACCTCTTCCAGAGGGCAAATAGCCTAAAGGAAAGGCTTAAGAAATCTTTCAAGTGGAGGGGTTGGGAAAAAAATGTTTTTGAGCGTTGCGTGTTTGGCAGTTTGGGACTCTCATTTTATAATATCATACATTATCATAAAACAGTTTTTTACTATACCTGTTCTTTAAAGATAGCGGTTACAGTTCGAACGTATCTAATTTCGAAATGTTGCCTTAAATGAACTAAGACTTCTTGTATTGAAAAAGATTTTCATTTAATAATAATTTTAATCAAAAGCTCCCACCCTTAATATATTTCAAATTAATTAATAGTTTTAGAACATAAACTAAATGAATCTACATGTTTTAGGAAATCATTTCCCACGCCTAGGTTATAATTTATTTATTTTTTTAGTTGTTGACAACCAAGCTCTTTTGTTCACAGTCACCCACCCCTAGTGCAAATACTTGTGAAACAAAATACCTTCGAGAACATTCTCTCTCCCTCTCTGCTAGAAAATGGTGCAGCCTACAGAAAGATAGAATATTCCAGAAAAATTTATTTCAAAACATATACTCGGTCCACAACCTTATAGCTGGAATGGTCCACGACATATTAATCTCAAATTTTTACTTGACTTCCAATCTTAAATAAAAACTATCTGCGACGCGTTGAGCTATCTAGTTTAAGCTGCCGTATTTATTATTCAAACATAATAATTCTGGATCAATTACTTTTATATTTAAATAAAAATATATTTCTTAAAAAGTAACTGCATTTAAATAAAAGTAATACATAAAAACCAGACCATCATCATCAACACGCCGGATCCTAAAGTGACTCCACAACTACAATACACATCAACTTAACAACACTCTGCGGAAATACTATTTTGAGGGGCTTCGACCCTCAAGCCGAAGGAGTTCAGGTAACTTCTCAGATAGTATACGTTTGAAAATTGTATGCCCCTAGAAGATAATTAAAGTTGACATCATATAATTTATTATAAAATATTTTTTAACTAGACTCTTCTATCAAATATTTGGAGTGATCCTCCCACATAAATATTTTAAAATTTGGATGCCCTTAAAGCTACTTAGAGTTGTTCTCAGACGAAATATTTTAGAAAATTTAGACTCCCTTAGAAGCCATTTGGAGGGTGTCTTCCCAGAAGTTTTTTGAAATTTGGATGCTCCTATAAGCTATTTGAACTGTCCACCTTCAGTAAATTCTTAAATAATTAGATGCCTCTAGATTTATAGAACATATTTAAAGTGATCTTCACCTAGATTTTTTTTTAAATATATGCCTTTAATAACTAATCGGACTGGTCCTTTCCTGGCAAAGCTTTAAAAATTGTATGCCTCTTGAAGCTATTCGGGGCTTAATACAAGGCCATCTTTCCAGTTTCATAACTGAGAATATCAGAAGGGAGTGTAATAAATCTAGAGGGGCAGATTTATTCCAGGGGTTCAATGCCAGCTGGCCTACCTGTTTGGCTGACACTGCCAATTATAATAAAATTACAAAATAAATAAGGGGCTAGTCTATAATACATACCGTTACGAAAGACTCTGTTCTGCTATATTAAAACAACATATTCACTTATACTCTTCGGTAGAAGTAGAGACAAAAACATCCGTCTAATATCGTTTGGTTTACCAGAGGCGACTAGATCAGAGTTCAAATCCCAACAGGCCCATTCGTGGTTTTTTACTAAATGGTTCACCCAACTCACCACTACGCAAATGTCAGTACTCTTCCTCTGAAATTCGGACTTCTTCATCTGTAACTCATACATGAATACTCCGTGCGGGTAGTATGACGTGGATCATGCTAGTAAAAAGAGAAGGACTGGCCCTGTGTCTTCACCTCATAATGACGCGACGAGGTGTGGGTAGGTAAACGTGTCGCCGGACAAAACAATCGTACAGTCTGTCTCTTTGTCATCCGGCCAGCACAGCGAATGACGCCTCGAATCTAGGCGTAACTGGGGCGATTATGTTGTATTGTTCCGAGAGATTAGAGCGCGCGCGGCCAACGCAATCGGCATCCCCCTCATTTACATGTCACGGGGGGATTACAATACTCCAACAGAATGTGATACACACGTTCACTCACGTCTGCACCTTGGAGGATATAGAGACAGAGTGAAATAATACATACTGACAACTGAGCCTTGGAGGATGTATGGATGGAGTATAATACACACTAACGTGTACACCTTGGAATGATATCATGGAATGGAGTTACACACATTGAAGTCTGATCCTTGGAGGATATCATGGAATAGAATAACACACACTGAAGTCTGAAGTTTAGTGGATATCATGGAATGAAATTACACACATTGAAAACTGATCCTTGGAGGATATCATTGAATGGAATTACACACACTGAAGCCTGAAGCTTGGAGGATATTATGGAATGGAATTACACACACTGAAGCCTGCTGATCCTTGGAGGATATCAATGAATGGAACTACACACACTGAAGTCTGAAGCTTGGAGGATATTATGGAATGGAATTACACACACTGAAGCCTGCTGATCCTTGGAGGATATCAATGAATGGAATTACACACACTGAAGTCTGAGGCTTGGAGGATATTATGGAATGGAATAACACTTACGGAAGTCTGATCCTTGCTGGATGTATGGATGGAATATAATAACACCCGCTGGTGCATGAACCTTGGAGGATATATGAAAGTAATGGAATAATACACACAGTGATGTCTGAAGCTCGTAGGACATGTATAAAGGATGAAATAATATTATCCTTGATCCTGATTCAAGTTTACACCTTACAAAACAAAGAAGGCTACACTCTGGTTTGTCTACTCCAAGTCTCACACTGTACATAAACGGTTCTCCCACAGAGATGAAAACTCATCTGGAAGCGACGATGGCGGTGGCAGTGGCAGGGAAGTTTTGCGTTCAGAAGTTGCCAGAAATGAAGCGGTCACCCAGAATCCCTTGACGCGAGCATACACACACACACACACACACACACACAAGACATAAAGGAAAGAAAGAGACGAAACAAGAATTGCGATACTTGATTCCCCAGGGGGCGACCGGTCCTTCCCTCCCTCGCCTAAGACATAGATGAGAACGTTCCAAAATTCAAACACACACGAGTACAGACCACAAAGACACACACACACACACACACTCAATGGGTCGTCTCTTCTTACGGGAACTTAGGAAGACAAGCCGGGATCAACTTTCAGAACAAAGAAGATGGGATAAAGAAGGAAGCTAAAAAAAAAGAAGGCCTGATTCCATTCTCCTAGACTTTCAGGCATGTTAAAATACAGTTATGCCCGCTATAGTGTGACTTCAGATAAAGGTTAGTAGAAAAGAAAGGTTTTAATTGTTGAGTTAATTTGTAAGATATATCATCCTATCACCAAACGAATGTCAGTGCATCTTCTCTAAGCTTCCCTCCCCTTAGATTGCGACGCTTTAAATGTTTGTTTTTGGTATAAAATTAAATGAAATTTAGGATACGATGACGAACTCGCATAAAAATAGCAAATATATTTGTTGGTATCACTAAGAATCGAACTAGGGTCTCCTAGAATAGTGTTCGACAATTTTTATCATATGACGACGAGATATAACGTGTTCTAATTGGTGGTTCTAACGTGCACATTAAATATTTTAAGTAAAACATGTTATCAACCATTATAATGTAATAACAAATAATAATTAAACTTTACATATATAGAAATTATATTTATAATATAAAGTTAAAATATACAAATTTTATATAGGCTACATAAAGAGCTCCTTAAAATAACTCTCTGGCCCGTTTTAAGAGCACAGATATGGTATGGTTAAGATTTTAATGGAAGAGAAACGTCCATGTCAGCCCATTTTAACTTTTTCTATTTTTTTAACAGTAGTTAATCTGTAAATGCCAAAGTAACATTCTTCTTTGAAAATACATTATACTTAGTTTAAATTTAAAATTAAATCCCAGCTCTCATGTAAAACTAATAAAAAAAGAGTAAAAACAAAATGTTTAACTTGTACAAGTTAAGAGGGTTTCATATAGTTTAGTTTGGTCAAGGGGTTAGAACGTGGTCTACATGTATAATGGCCAGGGTAGAGCCAGGCTTAGAATCCCTGATGGATGTACTGGGAGTATATTTTACTGAATGGCTTCACACCTTTCCTCCACACAAATGCGGGTACGTTTCCTGTAAATTCCAACTTATCCTCCTTGATATATTGGTGTGGATATGTGGGCAGTCCTAACAGTGAATAAGATGCAGTGACAAATGAGTTTATTTATTTTACACTAAACAAAAGGGTTGTTAGCAGTTTAATCAAAGGGGTATAGATGGATATGGAGAAGGTTGAGTTAAGGTCCTTGGCCCTGTCGAGTGCAAGTCTAAAACCTATTTTGTGGGATGGTGGGTGGGAGTTTCAAATGCGTGGCGTAGCTTCACAACCGACCAGGGCCTGGATTTTGATGACATGTCATCTTTTTATTGGTTCATCATATACAATGCTCATTAGTACAACTCTGTTCATGATCCCCTGGTTGAAGAAATGTATATTTTAAAGTTCATTTTTTAGTTATTTTTGTAATTTTGTAATTTATGTAATTTTTTTCTTGGTTTTCATTTTTTTACATTTATCTTAAGTTTTGAGTCATTACAAGGCACTCTTGTTTAAGCATATTTTTTAATCCTTTAGCTATTTTACTAAAGCATAAAATACCAAGTTGTCTGAATGACAAGATAATGTAAGCCATGAACGTTTTATCCTCTTTGCTCGATAGTTTTAAATACTCATTCCAGGTGAGACCACAACCTGTCGGGGGGGAGGGGGTAGCCATTACTTCTGAAGCACATATTTATAAAGCAACATTACATTCAGCAGAATGCAAGAAATTCGTTATTAAATACTTCATTGCATGGATAATTTTTAGTTTATATTTATAAAGCACGGGGTTGATTTAGTCGTATTTATTTATTACACCTCTTTGTTCATACTTTTAGACTTTTTTTTTGTTGACAGTTTGAAGTCATTTAAAAAATTTGAGGTCATTTTATAGGTAATGTTTTGATAATTTTTAGGTCATTAAAATCCGGGCCCTGTTTATTACTGTATATGATAAAGTTTGTGCGATAGAGTAGTACCATTTATTAAATATATAATTCATAGTTCTTATACTTATATTCAGAATTCACAAATAAGATAGCTTTTCATTTAATCTCTGGAGGCCCTCCAGCTGCTGGGCTCTAACCCCCAAAACCACTTGCCTTAATCTGATCCTGGTTAGAGATAAGGAAGATTGAAATGAAGTAAATGTAACTGTTTTGGCGTGATGGAAAACTGGAGGAAAATAATATAAGTAACCTCTATAAATTTAACCAGATTTAAAACCATTGACATCCTCTTATCAGAAAACCTTTGTCCACGTGCTTTACGGTGTGGGTGGAAATCAATCAAGGTGGGAATGTAGGGCATGCAATAAAAGGTCAGTGTTGTAGCGGTTTTTATAACAAAACATTTCTCTGGCCACACTAAATAAAAATATTAGACCTACTTCAGTACAATCATAAGAGTTTAATTTTCTTCACATGGTGACCTTAACACTTGTTGAATATCTGTCATGAGCATAGCGGCATTATATGATAAAAACTTTTTAAATGAAGAGAAAACGTCATCAAATTTCAGAACACCCTTGACATATATTCAACAACTGTTGATATCGTCTTGTTAATAACAGTAAGCTCTTATGTTTGTACTTAAGATGGGGTGCTAGTGAGCGTGAGCTTAGGGCAGTATTTTCGAAGTTTTATAGCATAAACATTTATTTAGCCAAAATAAATAAAAAATTTCTTCTATAGAATCATAGAGTTTAGTTTTCCGCACATGCTAATCTCAACAGTTCTTTAATATCTGTCAAGGGTGTCCTGGAATTTAGTGACAACTTTTTCTCTTCATTTAAAAAGTTTGTCACCAAATGCCACTATGCTTATGAGAGATATTCAAGAACTCTTGAGATTAACATGTGCAGAAAGTTAAACTCTATGTTTCTATAGAAGAAATATTGAATTTATTTTGGCCAAAAAATGTTTATGCTATAAAAACTGCAAAATTAATGCACTAAACTGGCGCTCACTAGCACCCCACCTGAAGCAATATTTGATTTCATTAGATTAGACACCCACCTTTAGATAATAAAATGGACGTGGACAATGGAAACAATATTATAGTTTGATTAAACTACATCTAAGATGTTCACGTATGAGCTGTGTAGCTTGGTATACCCTGATTTCCTTATGAATAGACTTATCTGATAGCCAGGAAAAGTTAACAGATCTACGTATTATAATCTGCAGACCCATGTGATGAGCAGCTGTCACTTTTGGGAGTTAAACTTTTACAGTAAATAATTTGTTTCTTACCATTTTCTATGTTAATACCCTGTACTAATACGTTTGAAAATATTTATTTTTGATTACTAAAATAACCGTTTGGAGATTTTTATTTTTGTGTATTGGTAGTATCTGTAGTTCACTTAAAAATTATTTTTAAACGAAAGCTTCTAAATGGTTGACTTAACTTCATAAATAAAGATGGCAAACCAGAGGAGACGAAGCTGTAGACACAACCCGTATTTGCGCGCTTGTTTTCACAAAATGTTAACTTTTTATTTTGAAACTAATATTTTGTATGGATTTTTTTTATATAAGCTATAAAAAAACTTTTATCTATGTTATAATTATGTATTGTGGCTAGTTGTAAGACGACGAAAGGATGTATATAATAGTTTGTAATGTATTACTTTATCCAATACTAGCAGAAGTAGGCCTACTACAGAGAGAAAATAATCTCTTCATTTTATTTCTTCCTACCCGGTTTTTGATCAATTTAAAAAATATCAAATCTAAAATTCCCGTTTCGGAGTGCACAAGTTTGTGCATAAGGGCTAATAATGTTAAAATTTTATCCCTCTGCTTGCGGTATATATCGCGCAACGCTCATAAAAAAACAGACAGTTAAACTCTTCATTTCATTAATATAGATAATGTAATATAATGTTGCGACAACCCCGAAACAAATAACTCTATTAATATATTTTTGTTATTTAAATTATTCAATTATAAAGTATTCTTTAAGGAAATATTAGAATCTTTTGATAGCTCTTTCCATTAACAATACAGTTTTTTAAAGCAAATAAAAAATATCTATACAAGTGTTAACATTACTGACTTTAATATCATGTTTGAGAATAAATTTTTTGATGTGCTCAAAAAGACTATTCGAAAGTAAATTTAAGTAAACGTCACTTCCCCAACGAATAGGCCATTGAAATATTTCCCTTCACCTTCACCCTCTTGATAATGTCCGCAGTATGCGACTGAAATGTTCTCCCCGTGACAACCTTCTCTGTACGCTACTGAAAGGTTCTCAAGAGCTCGTATCTCTCGACAGTCGGGAGTTGATCCCAGGGAATTACGCTACCACCAGTAAGTCTTTTAAAAAAAGTCCCGACTCTAAAATGTCTTGAGGCGATGTAGAGAACGCGAGGAAATATGTTTTTGCACTTTTTATAGAAAAACTTTGTTTTTTTGCCAAAATAAATAAAATATTGTTTCAGTATAAATATAGAATTTAATTCTCTTCACAGGGTGATATCAACAGTTGTTGAATATTTTCAAGGATGTCCGGGAATTTAATGACAATATTTTCTCTCTTCATTTAAACAGTTTTGTCATCTAACGCCGCTATGTTCATTGATATCAACTTGGGAAGAAAATTAAACTTTATTTTTCTACTGGAGAAATATTATATTTATTTTGGCCAAAAATATGTTTTGCTTTAAAAAATTAAAAAAACACCGACCTTTTCCCGCGTCTCCTGCATTCCCACCTTAAGGGTGTCTCCTACTTTAAGGGTCATTATCTCACACAGATGTATTTATTATGGAAATGACTTGTAAATGTGAGGCATGCAAGGCCTCAACCGTGGTCCGGATCACATGCTAAACTGTAGGTCCTCCATTTCTTCTCACGGTCACCTTACCATTGCACATTAGCGTAAGTGTGTATAAACCGAACGGGTAGTAAGACACGGTGCTAATAATTATAATAATTATTATTATTACTGTTATGGAAATGGCAGCTCTGAAGTTTCCAAGCCACTAAAACACTCCTCAATAATAATTATCCTAGAATATCCTGTCGAAATCCTGTTTAGAAGAAGTTCTGATTTACATGAGATATTTATATATATATTTCTAACCATTTACTTTAACCCCAAAACTGTGAAATTTCACAAGAAATGCCCTTGAAAATGAGCATATTTATCATTTTCCCTGAGTAATTTTCCAATCATACAACTTAAAATCTCAGGCTTTTATATATTTTGCCCTTCATTTTCGCATGAACCATATTTTGAAATAATAAACTCCTCAAAGTTCAGAGCAGGTATAAAAATACCTCCCACTCCCTGTTCGGAATGAATGGCTAGCAAAAGGCTGAAGGGATTGTTTCTAGACTGGCATAGATAGAGCTGTCAGAAGACGTCAAATTGTTCAGAGCAGAATATAAATAGGCTTTCTTTCCTTTTATGGCTTCCAAAGTATTCGTAAAAGAAGGAAATACTATTATTCAAATGAAACAAAGTAGAGAGAAGTGGGTGGGGAATATAGTATAAAAAATAAGATAAATGAAGTGAAGAGTGAGTGAGATGTTCTGTTCTAATATTAGAACAACGTTGCAAGTTACATATCCAGGGAGTAGGTATCAAAGTCATGAAATGAAATATTATGATTGAATGTAATTTTTTACTTTCTCATATAGAGAAATTACTGCAATAGAAAAATTCGACCTGGAATATATGATGGATTATGACGTTTTAAGTGCCCCGTGAACTTAAAGCAGTGGAGTTTACGATTCCGTTTGTAGTTGTTTTATTGTCATACCTCGAGGGGAAATTAGAATTTTAAGTCTTAGTCTTAGAATTAAAGATAGTTTACTGTCCACTGATTTTTGGAAATTAAATTTATTTAACAAATTTGTTAATAACTAATATCTGGACCTTTTTACGTGACTAATAACATTGCATACTTGTTTTGTTTTTTTCGGAAAAAGATTCGTTAATAGTGGTTAATGAGTGATATTTGAAATTTTTTTTAAAAAATAATGTTTTAACGATTTTGTTTAAGTGGGTAGATGGGTAAAGTTTTACATTATAAATATGTCTGTATATTTATGTTTCCTAAAAAAAAATTATCATTTGATAATAGTTAACTGACAACCGAGTTTTGAAAAGTTTTATTAAAAAAATTGATTTAACAATTTCAACTAAAATGTATATAATATGAAGAGTGTTTAAAAATAAAAATAAAATAATTTTTTTGAGGGCATATTATTTAATGACAGTGTACTGATAAGTGATTTTTTTAAATAATCCAAACTTTAATAAAGTTATTATGTAAACGTATGTACGAAGATGTAGGCCTACATTTATCAAGTTATTTCTACTTAACCCCACATCTTACTACCCGTTCGGGCTATTTACACATCTACACAAATAGGATAAGAATGAAAATATATACATTTAGAGGAAATATACAAGAATTCGCGTATGGAGAAAGTGAGAAACCAGCAATAAAAAACGACACTAGTAAAACAAACTAGATTAGACTAAAGCTATCTGATAATCACGCGCTCGCTCGCACGCTCGCACGCTTGTCAGTTTGGCCGAACCCTTACTCTAAACTGTTTTAAAGGAAATCCACTCACATTGGCGATGATGAACCCAGTGTTTAAAAAAAACAAGTGTAAAACCACCATCAAGTGCACAAGGCCAAGTTTTGAACATCAACCTCTCTCGCAAACATTATTTCATTCTATTGCGAGCCTGATTCCTTACACCATGTAATTCCTGGTGGATCTCATTTTATTAAAATTCACCCTTACCTCCTGTCATATAAAATTATATGTGCATAGCTATGATTAAAAAAACTTATATTCTTACTGTCGTCTATTAAATTTAATCAAAAACGTTTGAAAATTACATTAATTTTTAAAAATTTCTTTGACCTCTCCCTTTTTCCAGACGCGTATCAACCCTGAATAAATGATAGGACAGTGAAAGATTGTTCGCAATATTATTCCGCTCTAAGCTATACTTTAAAATTCACTTATAACGTTGTTCCATTGAGAGGTTTATTTTCAAACTAGATACTGAAGTAGAACTAACCAATTGGTTAAATATAGCTTCTTCAATTGAACACTTGAACAATTTGTTTATGTTTTGATTTATACTATCTGTTTACTATTTGCTACCCGCATTGAGAGGCCCTTGGACTAAATTTAAGGGTAATCTAGTCTGATATTCTGGTGGTGGGAAGGTTTAGTTTCGAATCCCGGCTAGATGTACTGAGGGTGTTTTTTCCTAAACTTTTTCTTTGCCTTTACGTAAACACGGGTGAACATCTTTTTAAATCCACCCTACTTTCATTACTATTATAAAATGCGCATAGTAGGGCTACGCACTGATATTAAGTAAGACACGATGGAAAAATAAACCTATTTAATTAGTGAGTAATCAACTTCCATGTGGGTAATTTTATGAAGGTCAAATTAATGCAAGCTATAACGAAAACATATTTGATAGTATTCGAGTTTTGGTTATTAAATTGTTTAGTTTTATATCTTTAGAAGTTGCCTCCCGCATGGTCTAAGGTGCCACTCTGGCAATAGACTAAACTTACAATGACGGGGAGACCAGAGTTCGATCCCGGTCGGGTGTACCTAGGGTGATTTTTCCTTAATGGTTCCCAAATCTCTCTCCCTCTCTCTCTGTCCACGCAAACGCGGAGACACTTAATCTAAATTCAACCTCCCTCATACCAAATCATTAGCGTAACCGGTATATAGGCGAGTAACCCAAAAGAATATAAGTCGCGATATTAAAAAAACCTTACCTCACTAGTGTATTTAAAATGCCGGATATCTCGAACAAGTAAGTAAATCATGGTGCAAAAAAATAAACAAAACACACACACTATTATAATGAAATATTCAAATATAGTGAGTGGACAGTATTGCGGATTTTATTAAAACGTTATTTTTTTTAATATGAATTGACGTATGGGAATAATTCAAAACAACCAAAGTCAAATATAAATATCACTTTCTATATATATATAATTATGACCGTCCAGCTGCAGAGGATGGAATCATCCTAAATCAGCAACTCTGCGCGATTTAGTTAATATGTTAATCTTTTCGAAAACATATTTAACCAATTTTGATATTTTACTAATTTACAAATGGAATGAAAAAAAAAGTAAGTTTATCCAAAATCCAAACATGGCAAAATTATATCAATTTTATATTTTAAACGTGTGATAAACAAAACTAAGGTACCTATTTTACAAATGGTTTGGCAATAGTTAGTGGAAATATTAGTTAATTTTAAATATAATTCTCAAATAAAAGTACCCTATTAATGGGAATGTGCGTATTTAAAAACTAAAACAACAAACACAAGAATCCAAAAATATACGATCAAGTTTGTGCAATATATTAATTTGGTAGACTACTATGTCCATCGTTTTATTTTTTCTCAAATTTTTAATAATGAAAAATAAAAGTGGAAATGTGTTTTTCATAAAAAGGAAGTTTTTTTTTAAAACTTATTTTTCAGACGACACAAGACGTTTGATATTTTAGTTGTGTTATTCCAGCCCAAACCCAACTAACCCAAGAACCTGAAATACCGATATGAGGAAGAGAAGAATTTTTTCTATTTTTCCGGTCCAGCAGGAAACGTGTTACGGTCGTGCGCACATTTCTGACGTCCGTAACAGGTATTTATGTTGGGCGTTCGTGTCGAAAATTCGATATGTGGAAAAACGGGGGAGGAGGGTTTGGAGGGTTGGGGGGTGGAAGCGGCTTCGGACTGTCGATTGTTTTGATCCAGTGCCCCCAGTCCCCTACCCCCTTATTCCTTCCCTTGGGGTAGAACGGTTAGGGGTTAGGGGGTATAAGGCCTCCTGTACGTGAGATAAAGTCAAGGAAAATGAGAGAGAGAGAATACTTCACCTTCTCAAGTCCCCTGAGCTCCTAATACAATTCCTGTTACAATTCATGGAAAGTAAGGAAGGATC
>CABFWB010001471.1:57573-68245 GCA_902151455.1 Timema bartmani
CCCCCCCCCCCTATCTTTTTGTAAATGTAAAACTACGCGCTAGAATGAAAATAATTGCAGCATTAAAATGCACCTATCTGCCAAACATAGCAGAATTCTTAAGTATAGTCAGCCATATTGATAAAATGCCGCCATTTTGAATCCTAAGGGAACATTTTTGTGGCTCCACTTCCGGATTCGTTCCTTTAGGTGTCAGCAATAACCGTGCAAAGTGCTAACCTATGATTCAAAAGTGCAGTATCCTTCGATTTTTTATTGTGTACCGCCTAGACTATATGAGCATATAAAAAAACTTAGTAGATATAGGCCTACAGTAACAAAAAGTCAATATGTTTGTAGTTTATCTTTCAAACTAACACCATATTATAAGTAAGAAATACTAAGAACATGGCTTAACGTATGCACATTAAAGTATATTTAGTTAATTTAATGGTCAGATATCTTTTACCTCAAAGATATATTCCTGCATTATTTAATATTTTAAAGGCATCGTTATTTAGTGATTGAACCGCCTGTCAACCTAGATATATTCTCAATACGTATCGGTATGGAAGGTTGCCTAAGGCACAGAACAAGGGGTTAGCCGTGCTGTAGAAACACAACAGACAAGCAAAGCCAAGGTGGGAATCAAGTGAAAGTGACGCCTAGGTCCGCGATAAATCAAAGAGTTTGTGTGTGTATATATATATATATTCAAATTTGCCACTAAACAAATTAGATTCACAAATTCTAATTATATTTTCGCATCAAGAAAATAATTGAGTTCCCAATATAGATTTAAGGTCCTAATTTGAAAATAAAACCAAATGTTTTGTTCAAATTAACTTAATGAGTACATTCACTATTTTTAATTAATAATGCTACTATAGTAAGTTTGTAAACATTTTTAAACTTGGATTTTTGAGCCTTTTTTTTCACTTTCACCACTATTTAAGAGTTAACGTTGAAGACCCGCAAAGGTGGGTACGCAGATTAAATGGCAAACCCATCGAGCCTCGTTTGCTGGTGATTGGGAGGTTGGGGTTCAAATTACAGCATATTGTATTGAAGGTGGTCCTGACTGGATGGTTCACTACTCAGCCTCTACACAAATTCAAATACATTTCACTTAGATTCTACCTTACTCTCCCTTTGCTCACCGGTATGCTTACAGTCCGGATGGGTAGTAAGAGGCAAAACTAAAACCAACAGAAATTTGTTTTGGAATAACAAAATTATCTTTATGGTAAAAATAAGTTAGCCATTGATATGTTAAGTCACGAGATTTTGAGTGTATTATTTTGGTGGATAAATCTAACAAATTATATTTGTTCACATGGCAACAGTAGCGCACGTTTATGTGCAATGGTGACAAGGCCGTAGCCAAGCCAACATTTTAGGGAGCCGTAGGCAAAGAAACATTTCGAAATTTATATACCTCTAGAAATTATATGAAATGTATTTTATGGTAAATTGAGGGCAGGTATTCAAGAGATAAACTTTGGTTAACATTTATAAACTCAGGCCAACATAGCATCTCTACCCTCAAAGTCCGAAAATTTACGTTGAGCGCTTCTTAAATAAATGTATAGTTAGTGGCATAACCAGGGGAAAGGGGAAGAATTTCCCCCTGAAAAGAATGTTTACACTTTGAAAAATCTCCCCCCTCACCCTTCTAGATTTATTTAACTTCCAGTTTATATTTCGAATATGATAAGATTAAAAAAATAAATCCAAATAGCTTCTAAAGCCATGAATTAGAATTTTAAATTCAGGTAAGGACTATTTTAAATATCTTCTAGAGGCTTCGAGGTTAAAAAGAATCTAAGGTAATATTACCTCAAATATATTCTAGAGGAGTCTAATTATTATTTAAAAAAACAAAACAGGTATCACTCCAATAACTAAAAACATTCAATCGGCAAACGTTTGCCGGGAGAGGAGTGGTAAGGCACGAAACTCTTCAGGCTTGGGGGGGAGAAACAAGTTCCTAAAAACCCATTTTTGGTTAACCAACCCCTCCCCCTACAAAAATAAGGTTCTGCAGGTACCGACCCAACCTGTATAATTATAGAGATGATTTTGTCTTTCTTTAATAAAGTTGGAGGTTTAAGAATTTTTATTTAAATAAAAAGTTGAGTCACCCCCAGTTACATAGTCGAATATTATTTTCAAACAAAGGCACTTACAGCTTGACCAATGAAACACAGAGATATTGCAAATGGTGACCAATCCCTGGGAGAAGGATGAGGGGGAAAGTTTGGGATTGTTTGTGCTCTGGATACGTTTTGATTTTAACGGGAAACCCTTTATTGGAGAACTGGATATTTGTGTTGCCACAAGGTCGTAAATAAAAGTTAGACTTTAAACAATTTTAATATAGATCAAGTCAATTCAAGTCCTGTAAACTGCAGCTGTCACATTTAATATATATGATTTATACCTATAAAATAACATTAGTAAAATAGTAAAATGCCACAAATTTTGACCGCCAAAAGTCTGGTATTCTGTTTCCAAACAACTGTTGTAAATCAGTTCGGGGTTGATACCCACGTTATCCTAAACTCGCCCTTTCATTTTTACTTTGCAAACTCATTTACAAAGTTTTCTCAGAACTAACAGTTTACAGTTGAAATGTTTAGTTGTTTCCTTAATCTCAAAGACTTACCCACCTCCACAGTTCTCCTCACATTCACTAATGCTTCCAAGCACCTTTCTCAATGTGTTGTCTCAGTCAAATGGTATACAAACCGTTTTTGCTCACGTACTCCCAGATACAATTTCTCTTCATCCTTTTACCCCCAAAGTTGTTGGTGTGTAATGCATACTATACATATTCCGTCATCTACATCTAGAATTGAGAGAAAGAAATAGCACTTGCAGATCGCATGTCCTTTCGTCCGGGTTACTTGTGGCTAGCGCTAAATCTGGCACTGATTGCTTCGCGTTTATCATGAAATAATATTTATTTAAATTTCACTTACCCCCTAATATGTATTTTCGTACCATAGGTTGAATATCACTGTATTAGTCTACCCAGCTTTGTTGTCTGACTGACTAATGAATACAATCACAAACTATTTTTTTAATACAGTTAAACATTAAAATGGTGGCAACAAGCTAAACTCTTATTTTCTTATTTTGCTTGGACCATAAATATAGGCAGTTTTTTTTTGTCAACCTTAGGAGGCTGAGGGGTGGAGGGGGGTTAACCTCCAAATCCTCCTACTCCTGACTGCAACCATGCTTCACGCAGAATACACTATATTGATGGTGCCAGAAAGGTCGCGGTAGCAGGGTACATTGAGGGATAGTTTTTTCTATTCCATGCCGGAATAAAGCGGGTGCCCTTCCTCTAAATTACCTTCGTCATTCCTAGCCCTTAGATTGAGTCACCACACCACCAGTGTTAAACGTACTACTTGGAATAAATTATTATCTAATGAGAAAAATGACGTGAATTTGTTTGCAGTTTAATTGGAATGTTCTTTTTGTACAATTTTTTTATTATGTTCTTTTCAACACTTTTAACCCTCAATTTCTAACATAAGCAAAAGCTATTTCAACAGTTGGAATGAGTCTAGTAGTAATTATTTGTGTATCCGTTAAAATTAGCACAAACTACAAGACATATACACATTTTAGACACACAAAAATAAAGATACTCGTGTTTTGGAACGGCACGTGCTGACACAACAAAAAGATGGGTGTTTCCTCTCGGACCCATTTTCATGGCGTCTTCGTCTGTTGACAAAATACGAGTGACGTAAATATCTATCCAAAAACAATAAAAAAAAACCTCTTACAATGATGGTTTTATGTTTTATGACGAAACCAAAATTACGTTCGTTTATACGACCGCACACGCATAACAAAAAATAAAAAAATAAAATTCTGAACCACAAAGCTACAACAACCACTTCTCTACAATAAAAATACTTTATGTTCTATTAAAGTCTAAAACCTTTTTATAACATTAGGAGAGCATTCATGAGAAACAGCGTGTTGTAGATATGATCCCTACATCAGCCGTAGAAGCAAGGATAGGTTAAGTTGTGCCACAAACTATTAATTTTATATGTCTTGGTTAAGAATAACTGTGATTCGCAATTAAAATATCTGAAACTTGTGGAAATATGTTAGCTTAAGCTTTATAGTATATAAGTTAGCTTTAAATGTCGGTTTTGTGCTAAGTTCGTTCTTAACTGTAATATAAAACTAAAACTATTATTCTTATTAGTTTTAGGAAAGAGTAGTGTTTAATTGCTACGCGTGAATGTTATTTACAAAAAAATTAAACTTTTTTTTTTGTGTTTAGTATTGTGATTATTTTATTTCAGTTCATATTTACACCCAGCTGAACTTGATTTAATTAAACTAAACCAAACCTGACATAGATCATGATATAATTGTTTTAACCCCATAAGATTATGTAAAAAGGACACTCAACTCAAAAGATTTGTTGGGATTATAGGCCAAAAAAACAGTCAAATCCATAAGGATTTGTGAATATTCCCGGAATTGAACTACAAAATAGATCTTATGTAAGCCTACACAACAATTCAAATATCGAACCCTGATCTAGTTTACCGCTCAAAATAATGTTTAATTTTCAGGTGGTCAACCATGTAATTTAGAGTATAGTTATTATTAACTAATGCTATCGACCAAGTTAAACATTTTGTAAAATTACAGATGATCAGATGCAGACAAAAATAAAATAAATCGAAGACAAAAAAAAAAGGTGGGCTTTTTTGATTGGTTACAGATCTAATGTCTGTAAACAGATGATCAGATGCAGACAAAAATAAAATAAACCGAAGACAAAAAAAAAAAGGTGGGCTTTTTTGATTGGTTACAGATCTAATGTCTGTACAGATAACCAAGACAAACATGATAGCAAGGTATTGGACCATTTATTTACCACTTTTTAAAACGGAATAGATCTAGTTTTATAGTATGATAATCACCAACATTTTCGTTCTTCTCTGGATATCGAACCAGGAACTCTCACTATTGGTAAGCAAACTTTTTTTTAGTTAGTACATTCAACACCAAGGTTAATAACGACGTTTTTTTATAATGGTAGGAGTTTGGGAGAGTAATCAAGAGTAAATGATCCGCTTCGGTGGCCGCATGGTCTAACGCGCTATTATTGTGTTAGATTAGGCTTCCGATAGCGAGGAGATTGAGGTTCTAATCTCAGTCGAGTGTACTGAGGGTGGTTTCCCGAAATGGTTTTCCACACTTCCTCCACGCAAATGCGGGTACAATTACTATAAATATAACCTTCCTAATCTATAAAACTATTAGCATAATTAGTACATAAGCGTATAACCCAAACGGGTAGTGAAACGCAGTGCTAAAGTAATAATAAAAAAAGAGTAAATGCACTCACAGTGGCGTGATAAATCAAGTGTGGGTAAACAACCCCTCCAAGTGCACCCAGCCTAGATTAGATTTTCGATCTTACCGACACCAGCAATCCAGTCTATTGTGAGCTTGACGCCTTAGACTGTGTGATCATTGATGTGGGTGCAACATACTTTTTTTATTCTAATGAGGCTAGGGGCTGTATGCTAGACCCAGTCTTAGTGTTCTTTGAGTGCTAGTGTGATGTTAGTATAGTTTTAGTGTGAATATGGTTGTAGTGTTAGTGTAGTTTTGGTATTAGTGTAGTTTGGCTTTTAGTTAGTTTTAATGGTAAAATTTGTTCGTTTAATAAAAATACGCAGCCATTTGATCAAGAAATGAAGTCAGATCTTGAGTGAAGCTTTAGTGACGAGCTAGGGCTGGACAGTAAAACTACACAAACTACACCATTACTCAAACAACACTCAATATCACTCTTGCATACTTCTATAAGTGTCGGATGAAATGGAAATAAGGTTAAAAAGAAGTGTGAGGGAGAATATATAAAAACAAAAAAATAAAACAATATTGAGCACCGTACAAACCATCAAACCCAGAAGGAATGAGCGTTGGGAGAGGGTGGATGATAGAAAATCTTGAAAAAAAAAATAACCAAGGGGAAAAAAACAAGTGAAGGGAAAAAATAGGAAAGNATAACCAAGAGAAAAAAAACAAGTGAAGGGAAAAAATAGGAAAGAAATCCTAGTTGACTTTAAGAGGATCCTAAGGAATGTATCTGAAACATTCCAACTTTAGTAGCCTCTCGAAATCTTCAAAAGAGAACTGGTCTGATGGGTGAAGAGAGGATGGGGAAAAAGGAAGGTTTTAAGGGTTTGAGGGAACGCTAGATAGGGACGCAATCTCAGAGGGCTGAAGGGGGTAGAATCACAAGTTGAGTGAGGTAGGAGATGGGGGGAGCTGTAGGCCCCCGTGGAATGCAATCTAATTTTCCGGGTGAAAACATGACAATCAACATGGTTGGAGGGTGTTGATGTAGCATGGTGACTACTAAACAAGAGGATCCACACCCCCTTTCCCTTAAACCCCTTCCTCCCCCCTCTCATGTGGTTGAGTCAAGAGTAGAAAACTACCATAGCTTCGAAAAACAACGTCAACACCAATGTGGAAAACTATGTTTCTATTAGAATATAATACCAAAATAGTAATGACCTTGAAAATGTTTGTTCCTCAATATCTTAAAAAGTATTTAAGGTATAAAATAAAATAAAGTGTCTATAGCTACGTCATACAAAGTACTATACGGGCACTTTGAACACAACTCAATGTACTTCTGGAGTTAAGGTGGTTCTCATCTTTAAAGCGTGTGTGCGATAGTCTACACAGCAGAGGCGTGGTCGCACTTTACGCCTTAAAACAATGCTAGAGCCATACAAGGCACGAACACGAAAAGATAGTCCCAAGCTTCTCAACCATCCCCTTTCCTCCTCCCCACACCCCTTTTAATACTGGCAATGAGTTTCCGTTGATTTCAACCCTAGCTCAAATTACATGTGGCAGGAAACTTGGGGGGTTCTGTTGGAGACTTTGAAGGGCTAGAACTTAGGCGCACATTAGTTTTATATTTAACTTATCACATCAAAGTAAATTCACGTGGTAGAATACCCATGGAAGATCAAACAGGTTTCACTATCACCAAACATTTTTACTACCTAGAAATATTTAAGTATATATTATCATAGTTTCTGATAGAATTATTAATAATTGATACCAGACCCATATAAAGTTAATAAATAACGTTATTGGTAAAATATTATAAAATATTAGTGTATATTATTATATTTCATGCTTCGCTTCATATTAGTCATTCATAATCCAGGAGGAGATTAGCATACCTATACTACTGGGGTATGAAAGAATAAATTATATTTTATAGGAAATATACCTACATTTGTGTTAAGAAAGAAGGAAAGGTAGTTTGTAAAAAAAAACCACCCCCAGTAGACAGGCCTGGACACAAAACTTCTCGATACCATCAAGCCAGATAAAACCACGTATTCACCGATGCAAGTTAATTCTATATTATTTTATTTCACACTAGTAATATCTATTGAATAATCTCATTGGAAGAAAAACAGAAAATTAAAACGCAGTACTTCTTATTGAAAAACCAGTCTACATATGCTATTTCAAAATGATTATTCAGGATTGCCACTATTTTCTTACTGCCAAATTCCCTGTGTTTTCCAGGTTGTTAAGAAGGAATTCCCATTTTTATAGGTGGCTTAGATTGAAGTAAAGAGTATTAAAACTCAATTTTTTTCATCAAACTGACTTGGGTGAAGTCATGTAGCTTCTCTTTGAAATGTGATGATTTAAGAGTGATAGGGAGTTATATATTTCGTCTCTTCACAACCCTTGTTTAGGAAGTAATAAGACATGTTTGAATCAGCGTGCTTAAATCTTCAGTTCATATTTTCGTCCATCCATAGACATACTATTTTTAAGCTTTCACCCAAATTAACAAATATGCCAATATAGTTACTATTTTTTTTCTTTCAAAATTTTCGGTTTTGTCATGTTTCTTTTCTATACACAAAAAATATCCCTGTGTATTCCCGGTTCTCCAAGTTTTTCAAGTGCTTGGCAACCCTGTAATTATGATCAAACTCCAATTTACACATATCATTCTACCTAAAAGTTTAGCGCCAGCATTTAAATACTCAAATAATAGGACAAACATATATAAACTCCAAATTTTTTAAGCTACTATCTGCAGTCTAACTATAATCTTACAAAATTGTGGTTGGTTTTCTTACTCGCCCGATCCTTCTGTACACTGCGCTTAGGTAAACTTTCGCAACAGAGCTATACTCAGTCACAGACTGTGAGGAAACATTCGCTCAGTGCTGGGTGACAGCGTTGCCATTCTCCTTGTTTGAGTGGACTGCCTTTCTTCAAATATAACAAATTTTACAAACACTGGGCTGTAGATTATTCCACCCTAGCTTGCTAAAGTTCAATTTTCATAGGATGGGCGCTTTAGACAATATAAACATGTTTTTACGGCCAAAATTTATAACATCTTACTATTTTAAAAATTGTATTTTATACATATTGATAAATATATATATGAAGTACAGTCTGAATATCCTGAAGACCATTATTCGAAAACTGTGAACTCATGTTACCACGATGGCGGAAATAAAAATATTACAATTTGTATTTATATTCTTGTCTACCTCGGTGGTCTTGGGGTAAGGTGCTCACGTCAGGACCTGATGCTCGTGAGTTCAAACCCAGCTGGGGTCAACGGATTTTCTTGAGCAATAAAAATCCGTAGCACATCTTCCTTTGGAAGGGAAGCAAAGCCATCAGTCCCATGTTGATTGTGACGTGGAAAAGAACCTTGGAAAGTATTTGAAAATAGCTTTCCTGACAAAATTGCTATAGAAATATCATATAAATTCTCGTGTGCAGATATAATCACTAGATTCAGAAAGTGCACGTTAATACCTCAAATAAATAACATATTTACATTCTTAGTCTATTTAATTATAGTAATATAAAAATAAATTATATAGTGATTCGTAAGTAACTTTGGAAGCTTTTTATAACATTTTAGATTAACTTTAAATTTAATCAACCAAATAAAACATATTTCTAGAATGCCAAACATTAAGTGACTTTCAAACAATGTTGTTGGTTGAAAGTGGGCTTTCTATTAAAAAGAGGGTTTAACAACTGAGGATCACAAGACTTGACGTATAAATATATTAAAGCAGATAAGGTAACTTTTCTAGCCGTCAAATAAAACCCTTCCCATGAAAATTATACTAGACTTCACGTCTTAAGGTGGGATGGAAGGGGACGTGCCAGTGTTTTTGCAATTTTTATGGCAAAACTTATTTGGCAAAAATATATCAAATATCGCTCCAGTAAAAACATAAGTGTTTAATTTTCTTCACATGTTGATATCAACAGTTGTTGAACATTTTTTAAGGGTGATCTGGAATTTAATGATAATTTTTTTCTTTTAATTTAAAAAGTTTGTTAGATAATGCCACCCTACTCGTGACAGATATTCAGGAACTGTTGATATCACCATGTGAGTAAAATTAAACTCTTGTGTTTGTACTGGCTTAGTAATCTATTTATTTTGGCCAAAAAATGTTTTGCCATAAAAACTTCAAAAACTCTTTTTTCGCGTCCCATTCCATCCCACCTTAAATCCCTGAAAGGTTTTCATCTTATGTAGTCCTTGTGACGCGCCACTAATGGCTGTACTTGTCTCGACGGTCGAAACGCTTAGATCTCCGACCCAATCATCTCCGTCAACTGAAACAACAGCCGCGCACAAAGCCCCCTCTGTACTGAACGGAAGTAGGCTCAGCCCGTCTTTCAGTGGACGCTAATAGCAAGCTGTAGATCCACTGCACGAGTCACGACTGTACAGCACCTATCATTAAAAAAGCGGCCTATTTAACACGGACTCTAACCCACTCCCGTGGCGGCATGGTCTAAGGTAGCGATGCTTAACCGTGGGGGGCCGTGAAACTTTTTTGGGGGGCCTGAAAAAAAAATAACTAAAAATGTTATTCGCTTATTACTGAAGTCAAATAGCTTAAATTTTACGTTTTGGAAGAAGAATTCGATGATCGTAAGCATGTAAGTACAGTAGACTCGATTTTCCGGGGTAATGGAAGGGAGGTGAAGAACGGATAATAGAAATCACGGATAGTACAAATAATCCACATCTGTTTACTAACGCCATTCAAAATTTTCTGCCCTTTGTTTCTACTTATTTATGTGAAAAGGGCTTCTCCACAACGATAAATATTAAAACCAAGCAGTGAAATCGATTTTAAATCGATTCCTGCGTGCGAAAATCATTAGGTAATACAATTGAAACAATAGTAAATAAATTAGTTGAATGTGTTCAACAGCAGATGTCCTATTAAATACATTTAGGTAAGTTAATTTATGTTTGTTTATATGTTTGTTATTAAAATCAGTAAATAAAGCCACTATTTTAGAATAAATCCTAATGATTAATATGTTAGTAAAAACTAGGCGGCCACGAAAATATTTTAGAATATTTAGGGGGCCGCGAGTAATCAAAGGTTAAGAACCACTGCTCTGAGGCACTACTCTCGCAGTAGACTAGACAACCGATTATAGGGTTCGAATCTCGGTCGGGTTTACCGAGAGTTTTTTCCAAAATTGTTTTCTATTCTCTCTCCAAGCAAATGCAGTTACACTTTCACTAAATTAAACCTTCCTAGTTTCTAAAACCACTAGCGTAAATAGTACATAAGCGTAT
>CABFWB010001471.1:68654-158182 GCA_902151455.1 Timema bartmani
CACTACCGCTCACCGGTGGGGGGAATCGAACCCGGCCCCCTGATAATCTGTCACCCTTGTCCTCTCGAGTGGGGTTCTGAGAGCAGAACCAAGACGTCTCTTCCTCCGTTCCGCCATATTGGCTGTAGCGCAAGAGGCTTTGAAGAGATCCGCCGAGCGAGCACTCGAGTCTCCCCCCACCCCTTTTTCCTATTTCTACACTTGAGGCCTTTTCTGTTAGCGGGGAAAATAAAGAAAGTTTGAGCGAAATTTCATCATATAAGAAGGTGATCGATCAGCCCTTCTCAAACACAAACTATATTCTATTTCGAATATTTACCGGGCACTTTCTAAACACCGGAGCTCCATCAGCATAGACCTCACAAACTAACTTAACCTAGGACACCAACATTTGATTAAACACATGAGTTGCAATATCTGGGTTACATTCACAGGGACATATACTTACAAACTAGTTTGACCTAGGACATAAATGCTTAGGGTATGACTAGAATAACTGGCAAAACTACCTTATGGGGATTTGACTAAAATAATATTGATACAATGAGCATTAAAAGTAGGACATTTTGGTGATTAGTCTATTATACTAATATGTATACCATGAATATTAGCAATATGACATAATTGAGGTATGGCATCATGGCGTGGCATAGTGATAGCTTATAGGAAAATCTAAAGAAGAAAAAAATTAAATAATAAACTTTGTAAAATAAATATTGCCTACGCTTCAAGTAAGTTCAAATAAGATACAACTTATTAGTTACAGTAATTCCGAGAAACGTTCAGAAATACCAAATTGTTGAGAGTTATTTTTGGTTTAAGCTTTTTCGGCCAATAATGTTCCCAATATATCAAATAGGTGCATTAACAATATCTTTACACCTGCATAGTGGCGTTCAAAAATAGGAAAATCTGGTAATGGTTTTCAATGAGGTTATTCTATAGTATGTGTTTTTTTATTGTCACGTGTTACTGTCTGTTCAGGTTAAACGCATGATAGTTACTCTAATAGGATAGGGGTGAGAAAGGAAGCATTTTAGAGGTGAATCTACCCGCATTTGCGTGTAAAGAGAGTGTGAAACCATTTAGAAAAAAAACCCACCCTAAGTAGACCCAATCGGGATTCGAACCCCGATATCCCCGTCATCAGCAGGCCAACCTAACATGAGAGTGACGCCTTAGACCATTCGGCCACATAAACTGGTTATTTTATAGTTAAACCTAAAACTATAAGATCGGCCTGGCTGATGGTATTTCACGTCATCCTTATTTCGTCCTTGTGTTTGAGCTGCCGACTGTGAAAAGGACCTCAACTCCCACCCCTCTCGGTGGTGGTCCGGTGTTGCACGAGCCACGTCCTGTGTCCGGGATCCTGATTGAAGTCTCAGTGTGTAAGCTGTAAGCTGAACATCTTGACTACCCCACGACGTCACTTCTCGTCATCCCTCTGTCTGTCTGTCTGTCTGTCTGTAATAGCTTCAATCCTCCTGACCAGGACTACTTATGTTCAAGAGGGCTCGTCCGTCCATCTATGTCTTCTACTGTCCCCTTCTTGGAGGGCGTTCAAGTGGTCAAACACATCGCAATCCCAGTCATTCCACAAAATATCATATCTTGAGTTCTGTATGGGGATGCTATATTTATATTATTAACATATTTGCCCCACATACAAACACCCGTCAAGGCTAGCCGAATATTTTAACTATTAAGATAGGTATTAATTTAGAGGAAATGTACTCACATTTGTGTGGAGAGGGTACTTAGGTAAAACACTCTCAGTACACCTGACCAGGATTCGAGTCACGACCTTCCCCAGAAGCAAAACAGACAATATTAGACTAATGCCTTAGTCCTCGTGTCCACTAGTGAGTGTGTTCTCATATTAATTTGTTGACGAAGTGTTATTCTGTTTTCATATTAATATTTGTGAACTATATAATTTGTGATGATTTATTAATTTACTGACTGTTCAACACCCTCAGTAGTGGACACGTGGACTAAGGCGTCAAGACCGTAAGGTTTTATTTTCTGGAGATGGGCTAGAGTTTGAATCCCAACTGGGTGTACGCCAAATGATTTTTTTTCATAAATTATATTCCACCTTAACTCCACGCGAATGAATGTAGGTTATATTTTATCAAAACTTTCTAACCTCGTATCTCACCCATAACCTAGCTCTATATTCGTACATCCCGGATTTGTATCAAAATGAGGTGAGGAAAAACAACTTCACACACTGACCGGTTACAAAATGGACACGACTATAAACGCTTTAATTTTTAGTTGGTTTACAATTATAGCAAGATTAAAAAATAAAGATTTGTATGATTATGATTAAATAGCACTATTAAGCTTGGCGATTATGGAGACTAGCCACAGGTATAGAAGATCCTATTTGGATTCCGAAGAGACTCCAAATAGATATTTGTAATTTTAGTATTTAGTAAATAAAATCTTGATTTTCTTTTACTTACACAGTGGCCCATACTTTGATTATATTACTAAAACATTACGAATGTATCTTAATCATAAAATATTTACATCCTCTACGTCTTACTATCTGTTCAGGATATTCGCATTTGTAAACTCAAAAGTTAAGGCTGAAGAATGTAGAATTTAGAGGAAATGCACTGGATTTGCGTGAAGGGAGAGAAGGAGACGTTCGGCAATAAACATCCCAGTACACAAGCCCGGGATTCAAATCCCAAACTACCGGACACCAGCAAACCATATCAGATAAGACTGATAACTTAAATCACTGATGTGGGTACATTATTATTTATATTTACAATTAAGTCACGTTTTGTATGTCAACTTTATGAAATGAAAATAGAGAGTAAGACTCCAGGGTAAAATCAAAATAGTCCATATTTAAATTATAAAAACACGAAGACATAAGGACTTCTTCCACTATTCCCGAAGTTGAAGTATCAGGAATTACGTTTTATATTTTCCACTAGAAAAAGTAAAGTTCAAAGGGGTGTATATAAAAAAAGAAACGATCTTTTTTAATCATTTCACCCACCACCCACGAATATTTCAAAGAAACTCCAGATTACTCACACTTGCTTGTTTTTCTCGTCCAAATAGGATTGTAATGAAGAGAAGAAACAACATATTTTGTCGACATCGCGGGTATAACAAGCTCTTAGTGAACACAAAAATACTTTTAAAAATAAAGTAGTCCATACAAGATGACTCCAAATAAAACAACAAGGTAGTACCGAATATTCTTGTTGAAAGACTTAGAAAACTTGGAGAGTCAAACTATTATTTTTGGGCATCGCATCTTACTACCCGTTCGAACTATCCACTAATTTAAAACTAGTGGGGTGGAGAAGATGAAATTTAAAGTAAATTTACCCGAATTTACGTGAAAGGAAAGTAAGGAACTATTTAGGAAATACATATTCAGTAAACCCTAACAGGAATTCGAACCCCTACCTCCTTGCCACCAACAATCCAATCTATTCCAAGAGTGATGCCTTGTAAGGCTAATGTGCTTTTAATCCTACAAACGTTTCTTTTAGAGAGTAGGTTACGTACACAACACAATGGTCACACGGCCACCTGTTCTTGGAGGTCAAAGTTTGAATCTCAATATGGTAAAACAATGGATGGTTTTTCTCAATGCAATTTATCACTCTGGTCTTCTCATACTCTCTTCATGATGGTGTAGGTGCATTTCCTCTTAAACGCCCTCGTCACACCTATAACCTTAAATTATATCGTTAAAAACTCTTGTTTTAAACGTAATGATTAAAAACTGATAAAAGTGAACTTACAGCTTATATAAAAGAGTAACTACACATCTAGGCCTACGTTCCGTCCGGTATATACGCATTTTAACTACACTACCAGGGTAGGAATGCTGAAAGTGGGATTTAGAGGAAATGTACCCACATTTTATTTGAAAAATAGTTGAAAACCATTTAAGAAAATTCACTTTAAATATACACCACCAGAATTTGAGTGGACGCGGTAATGTAATAGTTATCCTATATATTTGATACATATATGTTGACCTCTGTGGTCTTGAGGTAAAGTGCTCAACTCAGGATCCGATGTTCCTGGGTTCAAACACAGGCGAGTTTAAGCGATACAAAACCGTAGCACATCTTCCTTCGGAGGGAAAGTAAAACCATCGGTCTCATGTCGATTGTGACACGTAAAAGAACCCTGGAAGGTATGTGAAGATACCTTACCAGCGCTCGCTTACAGATATTCAGTGTGGAAGGCAGTGGGGAACCACCACACTTCCTGAACTCCCCTAGTGCATGGTATTTCTACCAGATGGTGTAGGCAGCACTAGTCAGCCGAAGAGCTGAGTGCATGCTCAGCTCCAAATGTATAGAAATCACATCAAAACAACCTTCGGGTTGTTGACTTGAGAAGAAGATATATATAATATATTATATACACTATACATAATATATATTGTATATATTATGTTGTATATATAATATATAATAAATTATACATTTTTTTTAGATCCATTTCTGTTTCTAGCCTGTGGCCTGGGTCAGTTTTTTATTCAAGCCGCTATCGACTTGCTAGGCCTGACGTAGCTTCTTATTGCCTTATAATCTAACTTAAGACTAGGACAGGTAAAACATCCAGTCCCAGGCCATTGATTCATCCCTATGTAAATGTATCATTGGTGAAATGATACATTTTTCGGCCATGCCAGGAATTCAACCCGAAACCCTTAACTCAATAGACAGACACGTTACTGACTAAGCTAAGGTGTCGGATAATATGTATTATATAATATATAAATGAATAAGAATCGACTTATATACACTTATGTAACATGAATGCTCTGCAAAACAACAACACTGAACTTATTAGTAGCATGACGTCAAGTTTTTCAAGCACCCTAGTCTTGACATATCCGCTTGAACCGTTTCAAAGGTGTCTAAACATATCAGACCAAAGTGTACCGTGTTTGTGGCCTTCTGATAAAAAAAACAACATATATAATATAATACAAAATGTTCCGTGCGTATATAATAATAAAAAAAGAGCTTTACTTAAGAGGTTTTATTTGAAGCTCGGTACTCACAGTCTAAGAAGATTAGGCATGTTCCCGAAAACCTGATCAGGAATGTGACGCAGGTGGTTGTTGTTAAGCCGCCTGGAAACAAAACAAAAACAAAAATAAATTAATTAATATTCAAAGTGTTTCGGCTTTTGGAAAGTAATTTGATATTGTCTTTCTTTTCTCCGTGGAATCTTCTTTCAATAATACAGCTTGGTAATGTTGTTCTTATTTTGATATTGTCTTCTACGTGGGGTTAATTTTTTTTAAAAAAAGAACTTAAAAATAGATTCAATGAAAATGGTTTATATTACATCTTAGGATAATAAATGTGTCCTGAAAAGGATTATAACTCAACTTAAAAAAAAATAAGCCCTAAAAATTACACTACACACTCAACCTTAGCTCCTAGATATTTTCTAATTGAATAGAAGGACTTACAAACTAGCTTAACCCAAGGTAATACGTCTATTACAACACATCCAGCCCTAGCTCCTAGATATTTTATAATTGAATAGAAGGACTTACAAACTAGCTTAACCCAAGGTAATACGTCCATTACAACACATCCAGCCCTAGCTCCTAGATATTTTATAGTTGAATAGAAGGACTTACAAACTAGCTTAACCCAAGGTAATACGTCCATTACAACACATCCAGCCCTAGCTCCTAGATATATTTATAATTGAATAGAAGGACTTACAAACCAACTCTACCAGAAATAAAAAGGAAGTATAGAAACCCACTCTACAAGCTTATACTATAACAACTTATGGTATACTTAATTATTTTTTTAAATACTTCATCGAAGGCAGGCGGGATGGGTATTAAGACGCTGAATGCAACAAAAAGGGAAGAAGAAAAAGCACTGTAGAATATTGAACGTATTACAGTTGGGCTATGGCCTGCGTTTAAAAGGGTATCGTCAATCCCACATTATAGTTGGGCCACGAGTTCACCTGTATTTAAAAGGTATCGTCAATCCCACATTATAGTTGGGCCACGAGTTCACCTGTATTTAAAAGGTATCGTCAATCCCACATTATAGTTGGGCCACGAGTTCACCTGTATTTAAAAGGTATCGTCAATCCCACATTATAGTTGGGCCACGAGTTCACCTGTATTTAAAAGGTATCGTCAATCCCACATTATAGTTGGGCCACGAGTTCACCTGTATTTAAAAGGTATCGTCAATCCCACATTATAGTTGGGCCACGAGTTCACCTGTATTTAAAAGGTATCGTCAATCCCACATTATAGTTGGGCCACGAGTTCACCTGTATTTAAAAGGTATCGTCAATCCCACATTATAGTTGGGCCACGAGTTCACCTGTATTTAAAAGGTATCGTCAATCCCACATTATAGTTGGGCCACGAGTTCACCTGTATTTAAAAGGTATCGTCAATCCCACATTATAGTTGGGCCACGAGTTCACCTGTATTTAAAAGGTATCGTCAATCCCACATTATAGTTGGGCCACGAGTTCACCTGTATTTAAAAGGTATCGTCAATCCCACATTATAGTTGGGCCACGAGTTCACCTGTATTTAAAAGGTATCGTCAATCCCACATTATAGTTGGGCCACGAGTTCACCTGTATTTAAAAGGTATCGTCAATCCCACATTATAGTTGGGCCACGAGTTCACCTGTATTTAAAAGGTATCGTCAATCCCACATTATAGTTGGGCCACGAGTTCACCTGTATTTAAAAGGTATCGTCAATCCCACATTATAGTTGGGCCACGAGTTCACCTGTGTTTAAAAGGTAATGTCAATCCCCCATTACAGTTGTGCCACGAGCTCACCTGTGTTTAAAAGGTAATTTCAATCCCCCATTATAGTTGGGCCACGAGTTCACCTGTGTTTAAAAGGGTATCTATCGTTAATCCCAAATTATAGTTGGGCCACGAGTTATCCTGTGTTTAAAAGGGTATCTATCGTTAATCCCAAATTACAGTTGGGCCACAAGTTCACCTGTGTTTAAAAGGTATCGTCAATCCCAAATTATAGTTGGGCCACGAGTTCCTTCTTGGGAACCGTAAACAAGGTGTAATGGTGTACTCGCTCAGCCCCGGCTGTTGTGGCGCTCCATTTAGGATGGTTCTGAATGTTTTCTCAAGCTTAGCGAGATACGGTGAGTGAGGGGTAGTAAGACGCAACAAAATGATAAGCTAATCTAACTTAGCTTAACCTAGTTTAATCTAATCTAACCTAACCTAACCTAAACAATCATATTATGAAAATTTAAAAATGACACCTGGACACGGGAATTGAACCCGGGACCTTTGGATTAGTACGCCAATGCTATAACCATTGAGCTATCCAGGATTCATCTCGTGCCCTGGGTCATTTTTCACTCATATTTTAAGGCAGAGTCTATGATGGGCGTACAAAAATCGTCGGCTACAAGTTTGTGATTATATTAATATTAATATAATTAAGGCTCTGCCTTATAATATGAGTTAAGAATGACCCTGGGCACGGGACGAATCCAGGATAGCTCAATGGTTAGAGCATTGGCGTACTAAGCCAAAGGTCCCGGGTTCGATTCCCGTGTCCAGGTGTCGTTTTTCAATTTTCAGAATATGATGTCTAGATGGAGTAATCCTCACTAAAAGTATAAATAATAGCTTTGGCTATTTGATTCTTAACCTAAACAAGCCTAACCTAATATAAGGCAAACATATTGGTGGGGATGAATTAATATCTTCCCACAAATCTATTATACTATGTTATAGTCCTCCTGGCCAGTGACCGTGGCCCAACAAAGCTATGAAGATCATCCTCCTGGTTAGTAATTGTAGCTTAACTAAGTTATGAACTTTTGAGTCAGGGAGTCCCGTGGCCCAACTGTGTATAATATTTGTGTTCAGAGAAATACTCCAACTATTCTGACTGGATCCAACAAATCAAAGTCCACTGTATCGAAGAGGTAACCTAATCAAACAAGGGACGAAGCTTCGTAAAAACCTAAACAAAGAATAAAATTGGAATCATATCCACCATACATACCCCTTGCCTACCCGAGGCTTAATTGAGTTGGACATGCCAGCCCTCCCCCTCCACACCTCCTCGAGCTATGAGGAGAGAGTGGGGATCATCCACCACAATCAGAGAACCTTTGTCGGCTCAAGAGCCACCTGATTATAATACCCCCCGGTACTGCTGTGACAATCAGCCAATCAGAGAGGGGAATGCGGGTACACGTGACCGAAATGATGGTGAGCCCAGGGTTTTCAGGGTCGAATATTTTCAAGGGTGGGATGAATACGGACTGGAGGAAGGGAGGGCGTAAAAAATAAAGTGTATTTCCTATTCTAAATAATAGTGTTTATTTATTTATTAATGGGATATTTAAGCAATTAGATATCAGAACACGACTTAAAAATCTACAAGACCAAGGGGCAGTTCGTCTGATACTACTCATCCAACCCTAAGGATAAAATATTTACAATTCAACCTAAACGACTTACAAACAACCTCAATCTATATCAAAACTCCTAATATAATATATCCAACCCTTATGCCATATTATGTAATAATTGGATAGAAGGACTTACAAACTAGCTTAATTTAGGATATTGCTTTATTGTTTTTGCTCCCTGCATTTTCTTATCTATTAATATTTCCTAAGAACAGTTTACTACTTTCAAGACCCACACATCTCCTATAACCCGTTTATGTTTTCCACATATCACTAAATTGGAAATATAAGGAAGGTATAGCGTTAAAAGTTTATCCGAATTTGCGTAGGATGAGAGTTGGAAGCCATTTAATAAGATTTTTAAAAAAATCCTCTTTCCACTCTGCTGTGATTCGACTCTTGATTTTTCCATCTACAGCTAACCAAATTCACTAGACTGACACCTTTGTCCACGCACTCACCGTTGAGGGAGAGCTTAAATGAGACTTTAAGTTCACCGAAACCGCATCGGAGGTCACATGGTCTAGCGAGACATTCTCGTGTTGAACTGTTTTTCCGGTGACGGTGAGGCTGAGGTTCATATTCCAGACGGGTGTATCGAGTTTTTTCTTAGTGGTTTCTCACCCTCCCTTTGGGCATATTCGGGTACATTTCCCCAGAATTCTACCTTCCCTATCCTTATCCCATTAGTGTAATTAATCAAGGTGTCAAGGTGTCCACCAAACAATATTTAAATATTCCCTTACTTTTCCAGGTTTTCCAGTCACTATATATTATAAATATTGTTTTATTAATATCGCACTCGCTTTATTAATATTTTTAGATACATTCACATTCTGAAATTGTGTCACTCTATGAAGGTGTTAAAGGGTTTCAGCCTAAATTGATGAACTATTGGGTAGTGCGATCTAAGTTAGAGTTCAGAGAGATCATATTAATACATTAAAAAATCGCCTTATATAAATACAGTTTAAAATTGTTTTCAGACACATTATTTATTAGATTATTGTTCCTATAATGTAAATGAATTCTCACACATGCGCATTGCCATGACTCTACAATGTATAAAGACGCGCGGTAAAAGGGTGTAAAGACGACACGAATAGTACATGTTGAGTTTGTTAATTAAGATTAGTAATTGTCAAACATGTTAAAAGATAAATGTGGTGTGTATTTACTGGAAGGAAAATGTTATTTTGACTATTATAAATAAATGTTACGTCTTTTTTTAGTGAATAAGTAAAAATTTTTAAAAGTTGGGATAGCATTCCCTGACTTTTCTATGAGTTTTCCTTGACCAAGGAGATTTTCTGACTTTATCCTGGTCACTGGACACCCTGTAATTGTATGCGTCTCACCATAATGGCGAATGAGGTGGAAAAAAAAAGAAGAAAAGTTGACTAACATTTGCTTTAAACTTCTTAACCACGTCTTATTATCCGTTTGGGTTACACACATGCATTAACTATTTTGATTAAATATGGATGAGTAGAGAGGAGTCTTATAAGAAACGTACCCACATTTTCGTTGAGTTAAAGTGGAAAGCTACTCAGTTAAAACGACCTCAGTACATCGAACCAGGATTCGAACCCTGATTTACCCATCACCGGCAATCCTGTCTAACATAATAGTGGCGCGTTAGATGATGCTACCATCGATAAAGATTTTACGTACCGATAATGTCCTGAGAGATACTAACACCTTCTGAGGGACTTTGGTTCATACCCTGTGGGGTCAAAATTCGGTACAAGCGCGATAAGAAAGCAGGAGTGTTTGGAGAGATTCCAAGATCGATTAACCGAGAAATTAGATAAAATATTACGCCTTTATCAATAAAATTTATCAAAGTGAAGACGTCTGCAGTCATCACTCGACAACCTCGATGTTGGGATCATATTTTTTTTTAAATTTGATTGTTTTTTGTCAAATTCGCAGAAGGCCTATTTTTTGTCATTTGTAATTCAGAAAGCCGCAATGTGACGGCTAGTTGGATCTGTATTACCAACTTAAATTAAGTATGCTGGATTATTTTCCGTACTCTTATCTTACCAACTTTACTGAGATGTCTACCCAATATGTTGTCATCCAATCTCTATTCCTTTGAATACAAACACAAATTAATATTAAGTTATTGAATCATCGAAGCGTTGGATGAAAGTTATCGTGCTAACATTTGTTTGAAACTTTTACTGCGCATTAAAAGTTCTCACTTGACTTTATAGCTGGAGGTTTATTTATCACAAGTTGTACGCTTCTGAGAGTTTTTAGTGTTGAACTACAATCAAAACTAACAGTTAAGCCCGTCACGCGGCGATAAGAGTTTTAAAATAACCTGCCTCCCAGCTGTATGGCTCCGTCTACAAGCATCATAACTTCCTCACCTAGATATTTAACTCCCACACATATCGCTACCAGATTTATATATATCTCCCAGATCTCTATATCTCTCTCAGTTCTCTGTTCTTTAGGTCTCCACCAAACCTTAATCTCTCCCCCAACTCTCAATTTCCCTCTCCAAGCTCTCTAAACCCACTATCTGCTCTCAGCCTTTTAGCTACAACCATGACGATATAGTTAGGATGGATCGGTCTGTTTAGTTTCTTGGCTAATTAGATTGTGATAAGATTTTGATAAACGAGTGACACAAATTTAAATGTGCATCTAAAGTCTAGTGATATATGAATAAACACTCTCTAGCTACTTTTTTTTATACCACATCTCATTACTCGTCATGGCTATCCTCATTGAGATACACCATTAAATATTATTTTTATTAAGTGTTCTGTCTCCCGACAGGTCCATTCTTTTTATCAGCGAGCTTAGACCACCAACGAATCCTGTCCTCTGCCTCCTTCTTCAGCTCCCAGAATTACCTTCTTTCCTCCATTAAATATTTAAATATATATACATTTAACAATTATACTAATGGTGTAGGTATGAGAAAGTTAAAGTTTAGAGGAAATTTACTCGCATTTTCATGGAGAGGGAGTGAGAAATAATTTTCGATAAACCACTCTGGATGCACGAAGCTGGGATTTGAACCCCCCGACCTCTCAGTCCCCGTAAGACCACACTAGATGAGCTTCGCGTTTATTCCACGTACTCAAATGATGTATGTTAATATCTACTCGTAACACCCCAAGCCACCTTCTTCTTTGAGAGGTCCCATAGACACATTGCGAGAGACGCTAGTCTGGAAGAAGAAGAAAAACCCAACCAGGTGCCACCGCGGAGATATTCCTTGCTAATTACCTTGTGAATTATTACACATCCTCACCCCAACTTACTCCACTCATAAACCCCTCTCAAGGAGGTAGGGGATAGGACCATAAATTACAAATGCCGCTGCCTGCATGTTACGATATCAGCAGGCAAAGGGTGAGTCAGAAGAAGCCAAGACTCAGCGTCGTGTCGGTGGGATTCGAGGACGGCGGCCCATTTACACTAGAGCGATGGTGTCTAAACTAATGTTGAGATTCTTTTAAGTATAATTATATTTTAGGAGAATTAAATATACTTTTGAGTTTCCTTAGTTGTGTACAACATGGACGATGAACGTTCCTTCGGACTCTTCTAACTGTAACGTAACCATCTTGTAATGAATAAGTGAAGTGTTTTTCAATCTATTCTGATTATTTTTATCATGAATATTTAACATTAACTTTCTGAGCACGTGATTTATAAATTAATTTAATTCTATAATAGACAACACCACTAGTCCTACAGCCATGAATCCGCTATTGTCAAAGTGGAAGACCCAAGTTTAGAAATTATCAAAGTGAAAAGTCATGTCTGGGAGTCTAAGCTAAGACTTTTAATTTTATTTATGTTGGAAGACAAAAAATAAATTATCTACTGAGATTTATTTCACGTAAAAATATTTTGACTATATTTGATATTTAAGTAAAGTGTATCTTTTTATCTACTTTCTGAAATACAAACGATTATTTCAACACATTTATTATGAGGGCCATACCGTGGGAACTAAGAGGGGAGTCAAGGGGGTTCAAGCCCCTGCTTCTGAAAGTATTAATAATATATTATCCTTCATAATACCAAGGCCAGTATTTTTTTTTTGTATTATTACATTTATATAACATATACAACCTAAATTATGTTAAAAAAAGTTAGATTGCTTCAAGAGAGATTTAATATTTCAAAAGTCTTCTGTTGGGGTACTTTTCACGTTTCACCAAAAAAAAAGAACTTTCGTCTAAAAAAAATCAAATTTTAGATACGTCCCTATTTATTATATTATATAAACCAGAAATATTTAACTAAATAAAAGTGTTCACAAACGTAGTTCTAAAAAAAAGTTTTTCTATCACGGAGCTCATAGGTTGTTACGAAGAGAGGAAATTACTCTTAAGCTCCAAATTTGAAAGGGGGGGGTGGGTAGGGGAAGGACAAAGAGGTCAATTTCAAGCACATGGATAAGTCTTCTCCACCAAAACTTATATGTGCACAAGCAAGAACCTATGAGCCAATACCAGACTATTCTGGCACCACCCACGATATAAGTAAAAACAACAACATTCAGTTTTCCTCCCTTACCACTCAGTCCCCAGGAAGAAAAGTGAGAAACATTTCAATCAAATGATACCCTTGACGAATTAAAAAAAAACACCATATAGTTGGATTTTGAAAGTTCTGAAAGGGGGCAGGAAATATATTCAATTAAATAGGCCTGCCATTGAGGTACACCCCAAAGAAGACCACCTAAGAGCTCCACATATGTTATGACTCTCGTCGCCATCATGACACTCGTCTTACAGGAAGCACTTTAGAGTTGTGTCAATGTTTCACATGGGTAGTCCATTACGTAGTACAGGCTTGTCATTAATAAAGAGCAAGACCAAGGCGGAACTACACTAGAGAGGAAATGTAGTGCTTCCATGGGCAGACCACTGGTGCTTCCAGAGAGGGTGCAACTGGAGCACCACACCAAGATAGCAAATATTTTAATAAACGCTAAGCAAGTCGGGTGACCTGGTGGTCTACGGGTAAGGTGTCAGACTTCTGTGCTGAGGGTCCGGGGTTCAATCCTCGGTCCCGGCACAGATTTATCTGAATGCCAAACCCTTCCTTCACCTCTGATAAGACGTGTATTAATCACAACTTGTGAATGTGTGGAATGCCAGGCCTCCACCGTGGTTCGGATTCCACGTTAAACTGTAGGTCCTTCATTTCATCTCACAATCACCCTACCATTGCACATTAACGTAAGTGCGTATAACCCTAACGGGTAGTAAGACGCGGTGTTAATAATAATAACTAAGCAAGTCAAAACTTGCAGTTAACTTTGAATCGAAATATCGATTATCTCGATGTGAGCCATAGATCGGTCCACAATAATTTTTGATTAGATATTTTTATTTTACCAGCAGGGTTGTTTCATCTATCCTCTTCCGTTCGCCTTATTACCGCCACAAATATCTCAATTCTAGCCAGATGGTTTGGAACTCGATTCGGTTGAAATGATATGCCGTTGCATATACGTAATTAAAGTCTTCCTGACTTCATATTTGGCCAACTATTTATTTCCTCTCCCGTCAATATTCTCCTTGGTCCTTTCTAGTGTTAATCTTGTCTACTCCTGGATCCTTACTAGATGTAATGTTTTCCCAGCTCCTATCAAGCCCATTTTATCCTAAATCCTTCCTAGATGTTTTTCTTCTTAACATCGCATCTTATTACCCAGTCGTGTTATACGCCTATGTACTAATTACACAAATGTGTTAAAGATTAGTTAGGGTGAATTTAGAGGAAATACACCCGAATTTGCGTGGAAGGATAGTGGAGAACCATTTAGGAAAAGCCATACTCAGTACACCCGACCGGAATCGAACCACGATCTCCCCATCTCCGGCAGTTTAGTCTATTGCGAGAGTTGGGGTCTTATATCATGTGACCACTGAAGTGGGTTGGATTTAAAACTGTCTTCCCAGTTCCTCTCCAGTTTATATCTTTCCTTGCGTCATATATGTCTTCCCAGTTCTCCTCCGGTATCTATCCTCCCAGAGAGGAACAGTACCAAATAGACATTTCTCCCAAACCTCTTGCACATCACTCAACGCGCGCCATCACGCCGAGATTCATAATTTAAACTATGAACCATGTTTTTAATCTACTGGTAATGTACCAGAACATTTCTCATAATCATGCGCCACCATTCCAAGCTGTGAATATTCAACACCCTACACAGTTTTCAGACATCAGAGGTCTTTCCTAACGTAAGGGTTATCATACTGAACGTTGTTACTACACTTTTTTCGGGGGTCTTATGCCCCATTATAGATACAGGGACGAATGCAATACATATATCACAAGTTTTGAAATTTACACTTCAATTTAATTACTGTTACTAAGAATATAACAGAAAAATCACCAAATGAGCTCCAATAAAAAATTACAAGATTTTTTATACATACTCATGTATCGACTATAGCGCTTGGTGGTTGATTGTGTCATTATAATCAGGTCTATAGACCAAATTTGTTAAGACGTGAATGTTGTAATCAAAGCCTTCATGATTACATTCAGTTGGAATTCAACGATCTTGAATTTTCAACAAAAGGTTTTCATGAAAATTTACCAGAAAATATTTCAATTGAAAATTTAACAGAAAGCTTTTATCTACCTCCCACACACATAGATGATATTTTCGTATTTATTTCAGAAGAAAGGCTTGTTTTGAAATAAGGATGGGAACTATAGTGAAATAACCAGCGAGGTTACTTTAAAAAAATTGTTTGTGTGTCGATAAATTACAAGTTTGGTGTGTATTTTAAAACAATCTGGAATATTTGTAGAGCTTTGGGCTTTTCTAGAAAATACGTTTAGTTAAATTTGCTTTCCTTAAATCATTTTTTAAAACAAAGTTATTTCGTTTTCCTTTTATTTGAATGACAAGGAAAACATTGTTCGATTTGCTAATGTGAGAACACTAGAGACCCGCTTCAGTGGCCCCATGGTCTAGCGCGTAACTCACACTTCCTACAATGTGGAGATCGGGGTTTGGTCCCAGTCGGGTGTACTGAGTTTTTTCCCTAAATGGCTTCCCACTCTTTATACACGTAAATGCGGGTACGTTTCTTCTAAATTCAACCTTACTGATCCTTAACTCATTAGTGTAATTAGTATATAGGCGTACAACCCAAACGGTTAGTAAGGTGTGGTGCTATTTATAAAAAAAACCTAGTCTCTTCTGCTTATGCGACTGTACTAAAACATCAATGAAAACTATGACCTACACTAACACAAAATTACAAACCAGTTTTTTTTATTGCTACAAGTATGGGTAACAGTGGCGATGACATTAATTGGTCGTTCTCATAGTAATAGTCAGCTTTTACTGAATTCAGTAGGATACTGAAAACATCGTCACTATGTACATTAGAAGATAATTGTGAAAATAATTTTAAATTAATAATATATAACCGTTCACAATGGTTTTTTAGTATTAATTCAACTGTTAAAACAGCGTAGGAAAAGAATATATTTCAGTGATATAAACATAATTTGTACTCTGGTTTATCTTTGGTATTTGAAATTTTTAAATTCTTTTTATAAGTACTTTGGTGTTTTTATAATGTATTCTACTTTATGATTTAAGTTTTTATTTATTTTCAACGCAAAAAAACTTTTTAGTGTTTCTTTATAAAAAAAACTCACAACTGTTAGTTATTAACTGGTTTTGAGTGTATTATGATCTTATTATCAATTAAAAAAGTAAGTAATATGTGTATAAATATTACCATTAAAAACAAGTTCTACTGTCAAATTTTTATAAGAGCCTCTCGTCCCAGAAATGTCTCCTTGGTTAAGTGGATAGAGTGGTCAACCGCAAGTCTGGGAGACTCTTGTTCGATTTCGGGTGGTGTTAGCAAATACATTTATTATCTGTATTCGAGTTTGTCCTGATATCAAGTTATTAAATAACTAAGTCTGAGTGTATAGTAGTACGCGAGCTTACTTAGCTTAAAATAGTCTATAAAACGTGTTTTTATATTATCAGTGCGGTGATAAATTGCACGTTAACTGCTCCACCAAACAAATAATAAAACTGGGTATTGTAAAGTTAGAGCTAAACTTAGTCTTAAAACACAAACATTCAAGATCAATAATACAAGGTAATTGTGACAAAACGATAAATCTCATTCAATGGCAGGAATGAAAACGTGCCAACAGCTTAAAAAAACGTATTTTAATACATATTCCTTTGAACCGTTGTCAAACTCACATAGCCTGGTTTGCCGATGTTGGGAACATCATGATTCAAGTCCTGGACCTTCTCCTTCACATAATTCCACCTAAATGGTTTCTCACTCTCCCTCCACGCGAATGTGGCAGCATACATTTCCTCTAGACTATAGCTTCTTCATTAGAGCAATTAAACGTGGATAGTTCGGACGAATAGTAAGACGTGTTGCTAAAAAAAAGCGCTCAGAATAGTAGCATATCACAATAAAAGTACATTTTAGCTGTATATAATATATGTATATTATATATATATATATATGTATATTGGTAAAATGCATTTTTATTGTGAAATTATGTAAGCCTATATTTGGATCTTTGTAATAATAGTAAGCTAAAATTATTTTTTCCCGGCAAAGTCAAAGTTTTACAAGTTTCGCACCCGAATAGTCTCTAGTAAAATCCTCCTGATCAAAGATACGACCAATCGGCACCCAGGGTAACCCCGCCTGGTACCAACAACGTAAACAGTTATTATAGATGAAAACAGTAACCCTAGCTGGCGGAATGATTAATTAATGTTGGCACCACAATAGGGAATGGAGGGGGAGCAGGGGGGGCAGCATGGAGGTGGATGAAGGGGGAAGATAGGGAATAATCTAATTACCTATTTATTTTATATGCATAGGGAGAACTGCTTTCGTAAATTGAGTTTTCTCAAGAGATGACTAAACAAAGAAAACAATTGGAACGTTCTGGGGGTAAAAGCAGATTAAATACCATTGTTAGCAAAGTGAAAACTGTAACATTTATAGTTGACACTTTATTTTTTTAAATATCTTTATATGTGAGTCACTTGTAAAGGAGATAAACTTTTAGTTTGTGTTACCTAAGAAAAGTGTCAGTACCGTCATTTTCCAAACGATAGCCTCCCAGTTTAGTTCCATTTTATTTTTTTAATGTGACTTGATTGTTTTTTCTCCTTACATCCTCGAGTTTGTAATTATAGGTTACCATATGGGACAGAAAACACAACACTCCCGCACTTACAAAAATAAAAGGCTTCACTAAATAAATTTTCCTCGACGTGTAGGGTGGGATGGGGTGGGGGTAAAAATAAGACAAGAAACTGACGGCGGGAGGACTTAGGGAGGGTCAGGGCTCCTTATTGCTTTACACAGGAGTAATGGAAGATACGAGATCGACGTCATTCGATTGGCCTTTAAAAAAAAAAAACTGGATGAAGCTCTACAGTAAAACACACCAGGGATGGAAGAAAATGTGAAATTAAGTTTTAGATTTTCTCTGCTCGGCCTGGAAAAATGTTCTCGAGGGAGAAAAAAATTGTATCCGGTTGAAATAAAAATAATCTATAATCGTCCTGAAATAAAGATATATACTGTATTTTAAAATACTGCGGGTTTAAAAATACATAGTTATTTTTGTAACATTACAAAAATATATTAGTTGATGCAGCATCCAATCGTGTGATTCACCCTACGTCATGTTAGGATTATAAACATATTTAAACTGATGAAATAAGGACTATGAGGGTAGAAAGTAGATGAAGCGTACCCACATTTACTTGTAAAAATAGTGAGAAACAATATTAAAACTTTAAGTACACCCGGGTCGGAATTAGTGGCCCGGCCTTTTCCGTACACATGCAAGACGAGATTGATGCTTTTGGCCTGCACCGGTGGGGGTCGCGGAAGAGTCTCTCTGTGAATGTGTTTGGTCCAGTGGAATATATTAGGAGGACGAGGGGGGGGGGGCAGAGGGGACTAACTGTAGTTGATAGCTCAGCACGTGGGCTCTTCCAAGAGAGCACGTAAAACCGGACTAGTAAACAACAGATACCTCTCCCTGCCCTTGTACCAAACTACTGCCACCCTCTCTCATCACTCTTCTATTTCGTACAGGGGTGGATAAGAGACACTAGCCCCGGGACAAGGGAGGATTGATCAAAAGGGGGGATGTCGTTTTTGGCGCCAAAATACAATGTATTTGGTGTGTGTGTGTGTGTGTCAAGTATCGCTGTAGCAAACTTAGTTAGTTTGTAAGTCTGGCACTTAATCACTGTTTGGATAGTATAAGCTAAACATAAAAATAAAATCGGCTTATTTAACATATAATTAATTTAAATAATTTTCTGATATATTTAGCTAATAAGTTTTTTAACACCAGGGTTATTGAATGACAATCTATGGGATGGGGAAGATGAGATTAGTTTAAAGTACGTGTACCTACATTTGCGTAGAGAGAGAATGAGGAAACTACTATGATAAATCTCATCAGAAAGCCACCCCCGTAAACCCTGCCGATATTTTAGCCCCTATCTCCCCATCACCAGAGATTCTGAATATTTCTAGACGACCTCGGTGGTCTTGGGATAAAGTGATCGCCTCAAGACCCGATGTTCGTGGGTTCAAATCCATTCGGGGCCGGCGGATTTTTCTTGAGTAATAAAAATCCGCAATACAACTTCCTTCAGAGGAAGTAAAGCCGCCGGTCCCATATCGATTGTGGCATATAAAATAGACCTGGAAGTTATGTTAAATACCTTTCCGGCCAAAATTGGTCAGTCCTTTCGCCCTCACTCAAAGAAATTATAGTGTTCTGATATAATCAATCGGTTCAGAAAGTGCACGTTAAATACCTCAATTAAATGAATAAAGTATATTTTATTTGATTCATGACAAGCATTTTGTTGTTTTACATGGTTTTACTGATCATACGAACTTTTTTAGTTGGAACATTAACATTTGAGAGAGAAAGAGAATAAATGTTTTCGATTCGATCTTTATTTGGTATTTATAAATATATATTTCATAGAGAGATGTATTGGGCCTAATAGGCCTAATATGAGCGTAGACACATACAAATATAAGGTTAATTTACCAATATACTCTGATTAAATTTCACAAATGGTCTAAGGACCAACCTTGACTGGAGTGAGGGCAACTTCAGCAAAATTTTGTATGTCTGAGGGCAACTTAAAATATAAAATATTGTAACGTGAATGTTTAGTAAACCCTACATAACTACTACCAAACTACATAAGTGTATACGTCATTGTGAGGAAAACCTTTTACTGTATTAAAGTATTAAAGATAAAGAAAATTACGCAGATTACCATTTAAGTGATAATGCACTATAAAAGTGTACTAAACAACAATACAAAATTGGCCAAAAATTCAATTCAATTAAGTTAAGAAAAATTCACAATATGTTTGTTTTTCAACTCTGAAAATAGTTCACTCAGAATTCATTGCGATACTTGGCACAGTATATCTTCAGCCAGCATATTGTAGTTTGGAGTGTATTTGGTAAGAGTCACTCTCATACAGTCATTAAAAATTTTATGAGTTAATTATGACCTTTACTTTGATTTCAGTATTTTCATGTTTGAAAACCCTGATTCGCTTAAGTAGGTGGAAGCAAAACACACACTCAACTTTAATAATATGCGCTTTAGAATAGGGTACTGGTCAGACAAGACTAAATTCCAGAAGTTTGTATCATTCGATCTAGTTTTCAATGAGAGATGACCTGGAGGACATATTAAATACTCTTACGGGCAACAGGGGAGATCAGGGCTCGAATCCCGGTTGGAACTACTGAGGGTAGTTTTTCCTGGTTTCCCATTCTTCTTTCACACAAATGAAGATAGATTATTACCTCTAAAATGCTTTCTTTCTCATCCATACCCTATTGAAATAATTATCATACATGCGTTTAACCTGAAAAGGTATTAAGAGATGGCGATAAAATAAAAATCACAAATTTTAAATATTAGTTCAAATAAATTGAAAAATTGCATCTGGATACGTGAATCAAAGCCAGGACCTTTGGTTTAGCACGCCTCTACCACTGAAATAACAAGGGATCGTCCCGTCCGCAAGTCCATTCTTCACTCATATTAATGGGCTAATAAATTAATATTATATGGATGTTTGAAATATGTGTCCCACTCTGAGAAACAAACCCGGGACACCACAACCCTGTCCAAGACATTTCTTAGAAAAGAAATGAATAAACTGATCTATCCTCAATACAATTATATTACAAAGAAAAATGACGACAGTATGTTTAAATTTATTGCTCCTTATAATTTCTTGTAGCGCGCATTATTAAAAATCAAAACGATAGACAAAGTTTAATATTTTGGAATAGTAAAACATATTCTAAAATATTTTTACTATGTCCTTTATGTATATATTAGTAGCGGGAGGCAAAGTCAAATCCCCATTGAATTATAATTATAATTATAATAATAAGACTAACCGAAACTACAAAAGATCACTTTATAATGCTAGAGCTGTGAAAATTGATAGAGCTGCAAAGCACATTGTTGAGCGTATGCATATAGAATACATACAATTACATTTTGAACTATTTTTACTATGAAATAGGGTTACTTCAAAAATTATATAGCTATTTATCTTGTTCTATTAGTTAAAAGAATAAGAAAGTTAATGCCTTATTATTAACTGTTTATTTATTTTAAAAATAAAGATAAATGTTTGCATTAAAAATTTTGATGGTGACAGTTTAACTTTTAGAATTAAAAGAGTAAAGCTATAAGAACATACAAATACACTTATTTTAGGAATAAATAAGGAAATTTAATTTTACCATCATTTTGGCAAACAAGTTGAAGCGAAAGAGTTAAAAAAACTTTCGGATTAAAGGGAAAAAAATAATATATAACATGTCTGAAAGAATTTCTCAGACTGACGATAAAAACTTATTAAATCCAAGCCCTGGCAATAAAATGTTCAGAACTACTTTTTATCAATGTTGATTTTATTAAGTAGCCGGCGGAGAGTGGTAAGTTTTGACGATACCCTGGAACCACTTTACAAGGAAAACTAACGACCGAAAGAAAAATAAATAAACAAATAAAGTTTTTTTTTATTCCTACCCTCTAGTGGCACTGAGGATCACGTGGTCTAGAATCTAGAGCATCAGATTTTCAATAAACTGAAATGCTTGAGACAGGGTAGATCGAGGTTCGAATCTCGTTCAGGTGAGATGGATGTGGTTTTAAACACGTGATTTTACCTGTCTTTTATACAGGATTTCTACAGGCTTTCTTCAGACAAATTTAGATAAATTTAGTACAGCTCACCATCTGCTGTATTTAAACTATAGTTTAAGTTTTTTAGAACCTAAACGGGAAATAAGACGCGTAACACTAAAAAATAAATAAAACAATAGTTTAGTGCTGTATTTAACTTAAATAAATTAGTGAAAGCAATGACGATCAGTTAAATAATGAAAGTACTAACAGTTTTCTTTCGCAACCACATCCGCGGGATATCCTAAAGTAGTATTTTGAGGACATGTGCCAACCATAGGCGCCGACTTCAGGGGTGTTTGGCATACTAAGCACCCCCAAAAATATTTTCAAGGGTGCTCAGCACCCACAATATTTAATCCTTTTTAAAAACCTTAATAATATGGCGCTAGTTCCATCTAGGATATAGGGTTGCTCTGCCATCTGATATACAAACAAGCGTGATTAAGTTGGTAGCACTCGCCACTCGTGAATCGACAGCCTGACATTTGTCAACATGTTTCAACTATAGTTCGGTATTATATGTATTATTTTTCTGTTGTGCACGTTTGTTTTCTTTTACTATATTTATTTTTATTTTACTAAACATACAATGAGACTAGCAAACTGCGCCTTAATTTTGGCCATTTTTAAATACCACCCTTACCCCCTTTTTATAAAGCACCCCCAGTGTTTTTGACAATTCGGCGCCTACGGTACCAACATTTGTGCAGAACCCAACTTTTTAAATTCTGAAAATTGAAAAATGACACCTGGATACGGGAATCGAACCCGGGATTTTTGGCTTAGTACGTCAATGCTCTAAACACTGAGCTATCCAGGATTACCAATTATAATAATCGTACAAATGGCAGCAATAAGCCAACTACCGAGTCGAAGATGGCTGCGTTATCTAATAGTTCGTGATCTAAATAAAATCACACATTTGTAGCCGACGATTTCCGCACGTCCATCATAGACTCTGCCTTAAAATATGAGTGAAGAATGACCCTAGGCACGGGACGATTCCTGGATAGCTCAGTGGTTAGAGCATTGACGTACTAAGTCAAAGGTCACGGGTTCGATTCTCGTGTACAGGTGTCATTTTTCAATTTTCAGAATATGATATCTCGATGAAAAATTCCTCACTAAAAGCATAAATAAAAGCCTCGGCTAGTTGATTCTCAACTTATTTGAGCTAAACGAATAAGATTACATAGGCCTTCACCTTGGGTATTACATTTAAGGCCAAGGCTAGCTTTAATTCGAACCCAGGCTGAATCAGTATTCATGCAAGAGGAAAACAGACGTGTTATGGATGATTTGTAATTCTTTATAAACTCAATCTAAGGCCTCGTTTGTATTGTAACACAACATGTTGGCCAACACAATCCCAACAAGTTGTGTTATAATATAAACGCGCTCCCAACTTGTTGGGGATGTTGTCTAACATGTTGGTGTTGGAAAGAGCCGGTCAGAGCCAACAAGTTGTGTTGGGCTGTGTTGGATCATTTGTTGGAGATAATAAACGACCAACACAGCATCTTGGCTGAATTGGGAGGTTCTGCGCATGCGCTGTCTCTAGCCTTAGTGACACACGTGTTTTGTTTTTAGATTAGTTTAACTTTTAACATCGGGGTTTGTATAATTGTTTGATCATGGAATGGAACAAGGCTAATACAGTTAAACTAATTGATTTATATCAAAAGTATTCTGTTCTTTGGAACGCTACCTCGGGAAAACACAAGAATTCTAATAATCGAAGCGATGCACTTGCTGCAATAACTAAGGTTTTTGATATCGATGTGTCGGTAATATAATAAAAAAAATTCTGGAATCCGGGCCCAATATCTACCTGAGTTGTTAACACAATAAATGAAGAAACGGCAAGTAAAACGTCGTTATTCATGGCTAGAAATGTGTAGACGGATTAAAAACTAGCGGAAGACCCAGGATGTTGGTCCAACAAGTTGGCGACAATAAGCGCAGCCTACTTTTCTTCATGTGTTGTCTCCCAACATGTTGGCCAACAAGTTGGGTCCAACTTGTTACATAATAAACGAGGCATAACCCTCAAACAAATAATCTCATGAATGACCTCCGCTAAAAAACAAAGATGAAACATGTGAGCTTTTAAATAAACATTGTAATCAACAATTTCTCCTAATTTATAAGCTATTTGCGGCTTCTTTGGTGCTGCCTGACAGCTAGCAGAGGCTAGCAGAAGCTTTCAGTAATGCCAACATTGTCTGAAAGTCACTGTTGTCAACACATATTTGAAAATAATTACTATTTGCTAAGTATTAATTTTATCACTAAAAAATCATAAATCACTTTTAATAATATTTTCTAAGGATTATAGTAGAATTGTATTTTCCATAAACAAATTGAAGAAAAAATAGTTTAATAAATTCATTCTATTTTTTCTTTTAACTTTTGTGGCAACTACAGGTTAAATAAAGCGTGAAATTATACATTTAATGGTATTATATTCAGTTATTTAATATTTTTATAACTGGCCTCTCATATCTTTAACATAAATAAATGGTTTGTGATAATAAAGAGAAAAGACATAAAAAATATTTGTGAAATAATATACAGTTTAAATTTTGTAAACATGAGCATTAATACCAGTCGCCATTCACTCACCAACAAGGTCGCCTACGTCATAAACCGTCAGAATCATTTCATTTTTGTGCGCCATATTTGTTTTTGAAAGAAAGGCCGCTTTTTACGAGCTCTTGCTTTTGATAATTAATTTTTACTAAACAGCAATTGTTACTTTCAAAAGAAAACAACAACCAACGGTTATTCTTATAACAAAAACCTAACCATTTTAAATATACATTATAACAGTGAGTTATCATATAAAACACAATTAATAAAACCATGTCCACAAGTTGAAGCGAACAAAATACTTTAGTGTTTAAGTATTTAGGCGTATCTAAGTTACTGTTAGTAATTTTATTAAAAATTTTAATAATACAGTGTCTTTTTTTAATATCGATTCGGCTACCTAGTAATCTGTGTGTTCTTTTATGAATATTAGTTCAATGTGTGAGCGTACTATCCTTGGAAAATATACGGTTTTTAGTGATCTTTAAATAATTATTTTTCCAATATAATATTGAAGCGTGTGATAAAAAAATATAGCGAGTGTTTCTCAGTGATCAATATACATTATTATAAGATTCAAGTATTTGTATCAAGACTATAAAATATATCTTTTAGCCCCAAGATTGTGTTGTGTTGACCACTAGGCTTAACCTCAAGTTTTAGGATTTTTATAGTAGTTGAAAAAACTCTGTGAAGTGCAGTTATTATAACAAGAAAATGGATCAAATTGAAACTCCTGGAAAGATCAGAAAGAAACAACCGATGCTTGGAATATCTGTAGAAGCTCTTGATTATTTTACTAGAGATTCTGTTCGTCGGGTCATCTACAGAATGTATGAGTATCATGAATGTCAGTGCAAATGTTTAGGTCAACTTATATGGTTGTTCCCCTGATGGTTCTTAAAAGGTTAGGTTTTGATAGTTTGCGATATCTTGTACTAAAAAAGGATAACGGCTTTATAACCTACATATAAATAAAGCTGAGTTTTCATGCATAAATAAACTAACCAAATTAACAATATGACGGAGCAAAGGTAAAAACATATGTTCGTCAATATTTTCCCCTCTTTTTTTTTAATTATGTAAATTTAAAAAAAATTAAACTATAATGTCGGTAAGTTGTCCTTGTGAGTAGAATGACAATGTAAAACTATTCATTATTCGATATTTTATTTAAAAAAAAACCTCTTATATGTAAAAGTGTTGGCACTCCCTCCCCTGTTGTTGTCAGGCTACTTTCTAATCCAATCTTTATTCAATGGGTAGGCTACAATAAATTACTTAACCCTAACAATTTTAACATTATTTTATGTATATTTATTTGTGACTGATTAATATTGATTTACAAAAATTAATAACTAGTACTAGGCCTAACATCAACATATCAAGGTCACCAATAAATAAAAAAATAAAAAATAAATAAAACTGTAATATATGTTTCATGTATAGACCTAAGTTTTGACTTTCAAAAGTGACAGCTGCTAAACATATGTGTTTGCAGATCATATGGTTTGGCGTAGGGATACATAATTTGGTCTGTTAACTTTTCATAGCTGTCAGGCAAAACCAAAGAAGTGATATTTATACCGTAATTAACTAGAGTATATGAACCGAATGGGTAGTTAGATGCGGTACTAGTTAAAAAAAACTAGAATCGATCCAGGCCTCCCAGTCTTTCCAATAAGTAAATAAAACAAGATAGCTGCAGAGTTGTCAAACAAAATGATAAAAATAACGTAACTGAATAAACTTTATACTTGTTTAATTCTTCCGCTAAATAAATACATTTAAAAAGAGTTTTATTTTCAAACCCCCCTCACGCAGTTACAGTTTGTTTATGTGTTATATTTTTTAAAAAGTAATGTTTATTTTTTCATCTTTTCATTTTAAGCTCTCCGACTCGTGAAGAATAAAAACCTATTCACGTCAAACAATAGAGAAATTATGGACGATAACAAAATATTTCTAAAAATATCTTCCATAGCGACTCATAAACACAATCAAACTTTAGTGGCGGAATAATAGAAAAGAAGCTTTAAACTTGGATGAATAATGAAATCCCTATCACTTTTAGAAAAAAATAGTTTCATAAAGTGGGGAAAATCAATGTTTCAATTTTTCTCTCTTGTTTAATTTCCCCATTTTGGAAAGTTTTAACATTTTCCCTACTATTTATATTAATAAGTTTAACACCAAGGCTATTTTTTTTTAACTAGCACCTCGTCTTACTAACCGTTCGGGTTATACACTTAAGTAATAATTAAGTTAATGGGCTAGGAATTGGGAGGGTTGAATATATTGGAAGTGAACCAGCATTTGCGTGGAGGGAGAGTGGAAAACCATTTATGTAAAACCATCCCAAGTTCACCCGAGCAAGATTCGAAACTCGATCTCCCCGCCCCTTGGTAGTCTGGCTCAACACTAAACTAGTTCGTTAGCCAACTACGCCGCCGAGGCGGGTACCAAGGCTATTGATTACTGCATCTATTTCTAAAGAATTAGGATTATAGGATGGTAGTTATAGGACGAGCACTTTGAATAGCAGGGTAGCAAATAGCCTAACTTCGCCAACACCACCTGGAATTGAATTATGGTCTCCTAGACACAGGGTCGATCTTTCATCAATTAGATAAGGAGGCAGGCTTTTGCTAAACAAATCACTAAAGAAGATCTAACCACTTCAACAAAAAATAGAATTATTATTTTATGAATCTTGTTATATATTGTGATATGTTTAGCTGTATGAAAAAAGTGATGATATTATTTAGTAAGGTTCAGCTGGTGGTAATTTATTACACAAATAACCGTAAAATGGGGGAAGGTGGAGGTTGGAGGGTCAGAATTGTTCACAAATAAAAGCGCATCCTTCTTTCAGGAGTTGAGAAGCAGATGGAGTGAATATAACCAAACACAAGTCAGCACACACACACACACACAAAAGTACCACAATAGTACGCGCGATACGTAGGGTAAGGGGAAGAGGGGGTTAGATCTAGGTGGACAATAGCGTCGCGACGTGGGGGTCACAAATTTCACTTTACACTCCTTTCACTTTTCCCCCGCGGAGCTCCTCTTTTCTAGCCCGGGTTCCAAACAACCCCACATAGCCAACCCCCTTCAATGCTTCGTGACCCAGCAGCGTGGATCAAGATCTAACCCGATGCGGCCACATTTTATACAAGCCGACCCCCCACACTTCCCCCCACCACCAATGCTAGTGGTGGAAGGTGAATTAGTTTCAAGGGAAACGCTAAATGTCCTATCTATTTCTTTTTTTAGTGTGTGTTATTTAACGGACGGTATCAATCGATCCCAAACCGTAATCTCAATATATAGTTTGAAAATAACTGAAGCAAAGTTCATGTATTCATACACCAAACAATTTGTTTTGCTCAATAGGGCTTGCGTTCACCCCTAAAATTACTTAGCCATTGGACGTGTTCATCCCCTTTTATTAGATAATATATTTTAACCAAATGATAGAGCAAAATCATTGATAGACATTTTGGACACAGGAGTGTCATCTTTGAAGTAGCTGGTTTCCGAGGGTAGATGATTAAAATGGTCGATCATGAATCTACAGATCTTCATTTAATTCCTCAATTCCTTACTGCACTGGCGAATAAGTACATAATATCCGTTTAAGAGCCCGTCTCACACCCCGCATGACCGTAACTTACGTGATACGGCTCGAACCCGGCGTCGCATCATTTTGCGGTAGTCGAGAGAAATGTTCCGTGGCACACTGGTATACCACGACAGCGGACTAAGTGTGCCGTGGGGTCACATTACAGAGCGTCGTGCGTCACTGTGCAATAAGAACACACCCGCTTTAGTGGCCGCATGGTCTAAAGCGTCACTTTCACAAGAAACTAAACTGCCGATGACGGGGAGATCGAGGTTTGAATTTTGGTGGGGTGTACAGAGGGTAGTTTTTCCACTCTTCCTCCAAGCGAATGCAGGTATATTTCTTCTTAATCCAGCCTTCCTCATCCCTAAAACAATTAGTGAAGTTAGTACATAAGCGTATAAACTGAACGAGTAATAACTAAGACCCGGTGCTGATATTTTTTTTTTTTACAAGAACACGAATAAAGTTGGTACGAGTGGCTGCCATGCGTCATCCGCATTTCTTACTTACTCGTATTTACTAATATTTTAGATACGTCGGTGACCTGGTGGTCTAGGGATAAGGTGTCAGACTTCTGTGCTGAGGGTCCGGGGTTCAATCCTCGGTCCCGGCACAGATTTATCTGATTGCCAAACCCTTCCTTCACCTCTGACAAGATGTGTATTAATCACAACTTGTGAATGTGAGGAATGCCAGGCCTCTACCGTGGTTCGGATTCCACGTTAAACTGTAGGTCCTCCATTTCATCTCACAATCACCCTACCATTGCACATTAGCGTAAGTGCGTATAACCCGAATGGGTAGTAAGACGCGGTGCTAATAATAATAATAATAATAATAATAATAATAATAATAATAATCATAATAATAATAATAATAATAANTTACTAATGGTACGAATGAAATGTTTCCAAATCTTAAAGAAGCGGGGACAGATAAATAATTTCAACTTTTCATTTATTCTAGTTAATGCAAGAAAATATTAGTCTGTACTTTCCTAATTGGTATTTAGCGTACAACCGTTGTATTGGGTACGTAATCCATTCTATTCTGCCACGGCGCGTACCCAAAACAAAACGTGTGCAACAAAAATATTCTCTTTGTTAAGTAGTGTACCGCGAACTTAAGAAGAACGCCGGAACACTGGCCTAGAGTTTTATATTAAAACTAGCGGACCCGACAGACGTTGTCCTGCCCGAACGTTGGCTTTTCGTTTGGGTGGCATAATTGATTTCGATAGTAAAACAAATATTATGTGATCATCACAATTACAAATTCACAATGAACTCCAATTAGTGAGTTACACAAATATTACAAATTCAGTGTTTGTCAAGACAACATACAAAATAAAACATCTTTTCATTTTTGGCATTTCGCCCACACCTCCACAAATATCAGCTGTATCGAAAAACAAACATAACTATGAATTATTTTCAAAAGTTCAATTATTCATGAACTTTTCAGAAGGTTTTAACGGTCAATTATTAATGAACTTAATTTTTTTAATAGTCAATTATTAATATTATATTCATTAATATAAATATTGGGTGGTGATGGGGGAGGGGGGGTTGAAATTTTGAGGTTATATGTTCTGATATGCAAAAAATCTAAAAAAAAATATCCCCCCCAAAAATTCCCTAAAAAAAAATAATCCTAAAACTCGATTGCAGCGCCACCTACCGGGTCCAATTGTGAATCCAAACCATTCACGGACCCACTCAAACACACACACAAAATTTCATCAAAATCGGTCCAGCCGTTTAGGAGGAGTTCAGTGACATACACACGTACAGAAGAATTATATATATTAAGATTAAATTGAGACTAATGAAACCTTCTTGCAATATTTAAAATAAATAAGTTACAATAATAATGAAACATAATTGTTTTAAGATTTAAAAAAAACTATTTCAACGATCCAAATTTCACGTTTGCCAAGTGAAGAATACAGAAAACCATCCATTGATGCGATTTTTGGTTTAATAGTAATCTTTTATATGAGTTCCCGGTTTATCGGCCGTGATATTATAGCTCTTAAGGCCACGTCCTGCTATCCCATTAATTACTATCTAAGTGCTAGTGTAATATTAGACGTGCTGTTGTAGGTTAGGCTAGTTTATAATACCTGCTTTCCAATTATTATGTATCTAGGTGTTTGGGCCGAGGGTTTATTAAGGACCTGTTATATAAAGTCCTAGGTTAAGTTTGTTTTATGTCCTTCAATTCAATTAGTAAATAAGTGAGGGAAGTTTGTAAATCCGTTGTTGGTTTAATCCGTATTCATACAAATGTCATGTTAAATATCTCAATCATAAAGAAATGTTGAAATAATATTTTTCGAATTCCATGCCTCGCAGCCCTCCTTGAAAAACAACCCTGGCCACCGACCAAGCAGTATCCAAGTCGGGCGGGTCAGTCTAATAGAAAAGGGCTAGAGGGCCTTTAGCCCGCTTATTGTTTCTGGACCTGGAATTACTTGTTTGTTTTCAAGGGGGGTGTGGAGACAAGACCGAGTAAAGAAGAACAAATGGAAATACAGAAATAATGAAAGAAAGAGAAACTGCACGAAAAGGGTAAAAATGATTGTAGGTTATGGCCACAAGGGTCTTGCAAGGAGAAGGTAAATAACTGGGGGGTCAGAGATATTATTTTTGTAAAAGGTTTCTTGGTTTTAATGGGGAGGATTGGGGGTAAGGGGAATAGTAAATATAGTAGGAAGGGAATGAATAGCGGAAGGCTGTAAGTGAAGAGAAATATAATCTTATTGCCTTAAAAAGTTTTTATATTCAGATCGCCATTTATATAAACTTTATCAGAGAGTTCCAAAATTCACTGGAGACAATTTAGTGTATACTGTTTACCTCAATCATGTAGTAAATAGATGTGATGTCAATGTTGACATATGTAAAATAAATATAGTAGCATTCTGATAAATGAATACACTTTCATTTCATATATTATAAAATAATATTATATACATACATAGTACATACCACATACCTCATATATAAATATACACATATATAAATATGTAGATATGTATAGAGTTCCATCTCAGGAACTTCCAGAATATTTCTGTAAAGCAGTGGATCTGGAACGGAGTCAAACCCAGCCCCTTGTGAGGAAAAATGAGGAGCTACTTGAATAAATAAATAGCAGTTACGGTCTAGAAAAGTGAGATTAACGGCCGGGGGGGCTCGTTGTGCTGACCACATGACACCCTTTATCCGCAAATGTTGGCACTATCATCGTTAATGAGGGCGGCCGCTCAGTTGGTAGGTAATATATATATATATATATATTTATATGTATGCATATATTATATATGTTACCGTGAAAGTTGGAAACGTGACAATTGCCGGTAATCGACCGTGATTTCTGGAATTCACTGCTCTACACTGCTGGATGTCGGAAATGAAATTCCTCTTACCATCTTTCACCGGTGTGTGTCGGTAATCGAATGGTCCAAAATGGCAAATACTGGTAATCGTGAGGATAAGCTTGTGTATGTTAGATATAAGGGAAGTGGAAGTGTGTACTGAGGATCTGCCTGCGCATCTCTCTGGACAACAGATACCACGTGGTTTAGGGACCGCGTGCTGCTACAGTTGTTATGTGTACTGTGCCGTGTGTGTTTGTGTACTATTGAGAATGAATTGTGTAGTAACCTAATCTATCCTATCCTAATCTAGCCTAACCTAATATATCCTAGCCTATCTTCACCTAACCTTACCTAACCTAACCTACCCTAACCCAAGATAACCTAACCTAAATTGCTTTAAACTATGGAGGAATTTTTTTTCGTAAGGGTGTAACGATCTTTGTGGTGTAACTATTTGTAATTATTTGCAACTTCTCTATAATGGGGCATTTGGTTCTAGGTTACAATTACAGATAACTGTAGTGAAGTTTAATCGTTGCTGTTGTGTTTTTACAAAATACACAGGGTGTAGTTACCGCCTTCCGGAAATCACCGGTGGATGCTAGAAACTAGCATTCATTTCCGAAATCCACCCGTGTAGAGCAGTGAATTCCGGAAATCGCGGTCAATTACCGGAAATCTTCACGTTTCCATCTTTCCCGTTTGTCAAATCAACTATTTTACAAATCCAAATCTTAGATCAAAATCTCCAATTTACTTCAGAATCCCGAATCTTGAATCCTAATCCAAATCTTGGAAAAAAATTATCAACAAAAGAGGAAAAATATAAATATATTAAATTCATCCTATAATAATAATAATAATAATAATAATAATAATAATAATAATAATAATAATAGTAATAATAATAATAATAATAATAATAAATAATAATATAATAATACCTAGTTCTGAACCAGCAATAAGCAGTATTAAAGCTCTAGAACAAATTTCATTTGAAAAATTGAAAACGATTTTTTTTAAGTATTTGTATCCAAAGCATCCGAAATTTTCTCAAGTCTCGAACATCCTTAAAGATTCGAGTGATTCAAGGATTTGAGGGCCCATCCCTGTATATGTTATATATACATACATATATAACTACACTCACCATGTTCTAAATAATATTTTTTATAAGTGCGTTGAACACCAAAGTTATTAAAAGTTGAACCAAGGAATAAGGATTGGAAGAATGATTTTAGAGGAAGTGCATCCGAATCAGCGTTGGAGGAGGGGTGGTAAACCCTTCATAATAAGACAAATGAGTACACCCAACCGGGATTAGAACCCCGAATCACAGGCAATATCATGCAAGAAGAGATTGATGATCTTTTTCAAGAAATTGTAATATTTGGAATTTCATAACGAACTCTAAAAAAGACAATATTAATTTTTTTTAAACTATTCTAGGAATGGAATAAGGGTCCGACTATTCCCTTACCACTAAGTCACGGAGAAGGGGAGCAATTTGTCAGTACAATGTATGTAAAACCCCCCCTAAACTCTGTGAACCACCCACAAAGCGACTTATGAAGCGCGTCATTGATACTTTCAAATGGTGACAATAGATCCCCAGCCCAGACTCTACATCACCCATCTAGGATTAAAAACCCCTTTAAGCATCCTCCGCTCAGGTCTAGAGAAAGCTCAGAGGGTTACAATAGTACAATACCCTGTGAATGAGGGCACTATTAAAGCTGACACACATAGCGCATGTGCACGAACTACACATTCATGCGCGCACACATTGGAACCGCAGGGTAAAGAACCAGTAGCCATGTACAGTCTGTTCAGAGAAAAACAGGATAAAAAAGTTCCGGAACATGAGGAACCCATCCCGAAGCCGAAATTAATTTTAAGAGCACACAGCAAGAAATATGAGTTTTATGGAAATGTACCCGAATTCACGTCACGGTACGAGGGGAATAAATGAGGAATCAAGTAAAGGGCAAATAAAATTGTTACTAAATGAGATTCAAAAAGGTGAGAACACGGACAAAAACACCACTTTCATCTAATCTGATTTGTTAGTGATGGGGTAGTCTGATTTTTAATCCTGACCAAGCCTAGTTAGGTTTTTTCCTCTAAATAGTTTCCCACTCTCCCTCAACGCCAATGCGAGTACAAATTTTCTCTACTATATGTATCTTATCCTCACCCAATTAATGTAAGTATGTGTATATCCTGGATGGGTAGTAAGACTTTGATCCGAAAAAAAGTCAAAAGGCTTATTTTGAATTGATATATTAGTTTTATTATGGTATTTATTACAAAGTTGGGCAACGTTTGAGGACCAAAGCCACCTTTTAGAGCTCAAAGCACGATTTTTTTTAGCCCTATTATAGCCCAACGTTTCTTCTCCCCATGTATGTCAGAATAATCCCTTCTTACACCCCCATCCCCCTTCCCAACAGAAGCTATAAACCCTCCCTCTCCTCTATCAGTCCTCTCATGATCCCCATTGACGTCGAAAATACCAGGCCAATTCACGACTGGCACGCCAGCGGTAAGAGATTAGAATTAGGAACCACAATGCAGCAGCAGCCCTCTCCTGTTAGCCAAAAGGGCCTCTAGTGCCTTTCCGATACGACCTGGGGAGATATAGGCCCATAACTTAGAGGAAACGGTCTATTACTACGATGTGAGTTAGAGAATCTAACCTGGCCATGCCACTAGAATAGGACTATGGTAAGAAGAAGCGTTCATAAAATAAATTATTCATTTTATTGTAGTCAACATTTATATTAGTTTAAATTATTAGACGCTATTATGAAAGAATTTCGGTGTCCAAAATTTTTTATTGAGGTCTATTGACCTGTAGATATGCGTAGAATTAATAACAAAACGTCTAAACTGTCACTGGTTTGTACTACGTAGTCTGTGATTTGGACAAACAAAAAAGCTGATTTTGGGGATTTTCGTCTGGGTGTGATTAGTCAATACTATTTTCGATATTATTAGTATAATAATTTAGGTATTAATACCATCTATCAAAGTCACAGCTGTAGATTAGACAGTATTACTTAACGTATGAATATACATTATTAAAACTGTTTTAGTATATTTGTAATTGTAAAAAAAAAGCGTTCTTCCTGTCTGAATCTGACTGCATCAATACAATACATAGTTAAAACGTGCAACAGGGATTAGGAAAATCTGTTGACAAGCCTATTAGGATCAATGAGTAAGGTTAATTTTAAAGACTTAGAAAGGAGAGGATTTGTCAGATAGCTTGCAAAATAATTCTAAGTAAGAAGAACAATATAGTTCAACAAGAAATAAACCATCAAACTATTTAGGTCCATAAATAAATGACAATACCTTTATTAATACGTATCAGTTGAGATTATGCCCTAACGCAAAATTCATTTCCAGGAAGTGAATCGTTACGAGATTAATACAAGCCCCAAAATCGATTGAAGCTAAAACAATTTTGTCTTCATCCCACAACTGTCAACAAAGCTTAGTTTTGATGCGGCTATTTAAGGCAGGTAAAGGAGCAGTGTGTTGTTTCATTTGTTTTTTCAAATGATTAACTCGTTTTTCAAAGTATTTTTTATTCTCTTTAATAAAGGGAGCTAGCAGATACAGGCTCATGAGCAATTATTATGACTAACTTGTCAGTGAGACTAACTGCAGGGCTATGAGATCTGTGAGATCTATTCTTGTAATAAACTATTAATATTATAAACAGGTTTATGTGGAACATAAGGGTTGTTTACAACATTTATCCAAGGATTAAGAGACAAGGAGAGTAGCTTAGAGGAAAAGTCTTAGCTATCTCTTTAGATAAGATGTTGGACTGATTATCTTGTACTCAATCACCCAGACACTGGGTCAGGTCAGAATTATGTCAAAACAATAACAACATTTAAGTTAAAAATCAAGCGGTATTTGGTTCATCCCAATAATTGTACGTAAACCTTATTCACGGAACCTTTTACAGATTATTAAATATGATAGGAGAGTAGCCAAAATTGGCATTGCATAGTCACACAATCTCTCAAAATCTAAGAGTTGAAAAAAACCCACCATTCAGTGGCTTATAAGAGTCGGTGGCGTATAATTTAGGCTATCTAGGCTAGATGTGAAACTACTTCAAAACAATTAAAGATTAATATTAAGAAACGTGTGTTCATTCATTCGTTTTGAGTAATGGAATCACGTCTCACTTACAACGGTTCCTATAGAACCGCTTGTGCAACCTAAGAGTCTTCAATAGGTGAAATCGAAAATTTCCTTTCCAGAGATACCAGCGCGTTACGAAGGCAACAGAGAAGGGAAACCTGTTGGCTGTGTGTGTCCTCCCTTGACAAGATCTTTTCTAAGTGATGAGAGAGAATCACATGACAGGATCAGCTGTCAGTAGGCGACTTGCACCCACCCGAAAAATAACATGATATTCGCGAGTTGTTCTGGCTGTGTATAATTAGTACATGTGTCCAAGAATTATTATTAGTAATATCACTAAATAACTTTTGTAAAAAAAACACAACAGTTTTTTTATGCACATACTTAGTGTTAAAATATTTTAAATATATCATGCTCTGACAAGATGTGTATTAATCACAACTTGTGAATGTGTGTAATTCCAGGCCTCCACCGTGGTTCGGATCCCACGTTAAACTGTAGGTCCTTCATTTCATCTCACAATCACCCTACCATTACACATTAGCGTAAGTGCGTACCACTCGAACCGGTAGTAAGACGTGGTAATAATAATAATAATAATAATAATAATGATAAATCATGCTATGTTTGTATGTAGTTTTATTAATTATATTATTTAGATTACATTCAGCTCAAAAACTTTGATTTAATGATTTAAAAGAAAGGTATTTGCTAGGAACAAGGACGATGTAGCCCAGGTCTTGGATTAAGGTCACCCCCCTGATAAGAGTATATATATATATATATATATAGGCCTATATATGGTAACTTTTTAAACTGAGATCAAAGATTCTTCAACTTTCTGATCGACCATAATGTGCATGTGTTTGTTTGTACGAGAGGGATGTCCCCGTGATTCACTGCTAAAGGAGGAATTTACGTCAGTTCCAGGAGTTGAACCAGTGGTGTACAGAGGAGTGGTTAGTAAAGGGGGGTGGAGAGGTTCAGAGAGACCACAACAATAGGCGAAGCCACCCTCCCCACGACATGTTGTAATTAACATTGTGCGCACACAGGATGTGCCTCTAATTAAATTAATTACTTAGTTTCCTCTACGATGTCCTCAGGCGAATGTTAGGGGGGCGCGCTACCAAAACCCCATGCAACAAACTGAGTGGAGAGAAACAGAGGACACCGAAAAGACTTGTTTCCTGTCTTCGCTTTGCTTTTTGTAAGGGATCGCAAGGAGGGAGGGTTGAAAATCTCCTGCTTAGTTGGAGCCAATTTATCGCACGACTTGTTGTTTCGTGAATGTGTTTGTTTGTTTGTTATGGCGGGCTTTGATTTTGGAGAAGTTGTATTCGGTTTAACAAACTTTGTCTTGGCTACAATTATATCGGGAACTGGGCTACCGAACTTAACTTTGTTGTTTTATGTTTGTTCAGCTAAGGATTTAGATGGAAATTTAACGCAAATTATGATATAGCATTTGTTAACCATGCTCAAAGGTACCCCTTTTAAATAAATATAATTACAAAAGGTTTTCTAATATTCTTTGATAATTTCCACAATTTACACAAATTAAAAAGGACAGTTGCATGCCTTATTGTTTAACTTTTTTTTTTACTACCACTTCTTACTACCTGTTCAGGTTACACACATAAGTAATATTTACGCTAACGAGTTAAGGATGAGGAAGGTTGAATTTAGAGGAAGTGTACCCACATTTGTGTGGGAAAGTGAAAAACCACTAAGGAAACACCATCCTCAGTACACCCAACCGGGATTCGAATCCCGATCTCCCTGTCATCGACAGTCTTAGTCTATTGTGAGAGTGACCCCTTAGAATATGTAGCCACCGAAGCAGGTCTTTGTTTAACTATAATAATTAATAATTATACTACATTACTAGGCCCCTTTTAAGTAGCTATAAAAATACCTCATCTTTCTTTAACAAAAGTAGCAAGATCTCCTGACTTTATTTTATATAGAAAGTATTGTAATAAATAACATTTTAGACGTAAAGATTATTTTTGATGTTGACGTTTCATGTGCCCCGAAACTCAAAAATAAGTTTCTTACAACTCTGCCTGTCCATACCCGGGGTACGTGATTGAATGAATTTCATTCAAATTCGATATTTAGAAGGGTACATGATCACACTTCGTGGAGAAATAGTAATTCTAATTCTAACCTTGAAATTAGAGTAATTCATTAAAATAAATTAAATTAAATTGCTAAAGCAATTTGTTTAAAATAAATATCTGGGGAGGGATTTATATAATAAATAAAAATATATATTTTAGTTTTTTTCTAAAAAAATAAATAATTTGAGTTGGACTTTATTTTAAATGGTCATGGCCAGAGGCAGGTTTTTATGGTGAATATTTTTAAAAAAATTCTCATTAATTTTTCAAAATGGTGGTGTTTTGTGTTGAAAATTTGACACAAATATTTACCGGCATATCACTCTAATCTATATCGCCAAACTGTAGCATACAGCATGTGGTAATATTTTTTTCACTCGTCGTGGTTCGTCTATCAGTCACTACCAAATTGTACGTTGAAAAATACCGTTCACTGTTTTCATTTGAAATGGGCAACCAAAGTAATTGAAGCGATTTTTCTACAAAAACATTAAAATGTTCACTTTTGTGTTTCAAACCTATTAGAGCTTTTAACACATCCACATAGTCACTGTCAACTAGGCCTGCTGAGTAGATTAGTAGGGTCAAACAGGTACCCTAATGCTTTTATTACTTTTATTTCATCACTATTTTTGGCTAGCATTGAATATAGCTTGGCACAAGTTAGTGCACCACATGCCTTCAAACACTCCTCAGTTTGTCCTCTACATAGTGGTGAAACTATGGCTAACATCTGTACAACGTTGATACCAAACTGACCATCTCTCACTAATTCACACTTCGCTTTCAGTGATTCGATTCTTGATTGTACTAAATGTGCCACAGGCTTATCTTTACTTTGAAATTCTATTGAGTTTTATTTACTTAATCATTCCAAGACGGCAAGATGGCGGGTGGCGACATATGGTAGTTGAAATCTCTTGTTTGAGATATTTTTATTTGGTTTAAGTGAAATATAAAATAAACCGAGTACCCAAAATAACTTAAATAAATACCTGGCATGCATCAAATACCTAACAACGAGTATAAAAATAAAGCAGGATACGTTAATATTTTTAAAAAAACTTTGAAGTGAAAAACACGTTTCTTTCCAGTCTTGTTTCAGTTTTAAAACTACGCATGCGCAAAATATATGATTCAGACACATTCTTAAGGCTTGTGAGACTTCTGTGAAAATAAAATGGTGGCAAATTTTACGCTGTGAAGGAATGTTTATTCAATAAAATATTGTTCGAAATACTAAAGTGTGAAAGAAAAATATTTAATTTTTCACGTTAATCGCGAAAATACTAAAATTTCGTGAGAATAGCAAAATTTCGCGAAAATTCGCGATTTGAAAATATGTTGGATCACTTCATAAACATTGTGAAACGTTTAAATATAGATTTTGAAGCTACAGAAAAACAATTCGCGTTTATCGCCAATAACAAAAAAAAACCTGCCTCTGGTCATGGCAAATGGTTTTAAAATTTATATTTGAAAAGTATTTCATATTATTGTCAAAATTATCCTTTTTGGGGCATGGGGGCAATATTTAAAAGTAGTTGTACTGGCATAGATTGTTTTTCCATTTTGTTCTTAGTTACAAAAGAACGTAAGAGAAAAGTCCAGCAAGTCTATGGTCAGACCGAGATATCCGCATAGTTACAATAATGGGGCAGGAACGAAGAAAGTAGAATAAAGATTAAATTTATTCACATTTTTGTGGAGGGAGAGGGCAAAACTATTTAATAAAAAACACCCTCAGTACACCCAGCAGACAATATATGTTTAAAGGATCTCTTACAATGACAAAAGTATTTACCGAATAGGTCTGGAAATATTTAACTTTACAGAAATGCTCACAATTTTTTAAATACGATTTTAAAACAAATTTGTAGGGCTCAACGATTACTTTCTAAACGAAAGGCTATCTTACCAGAATGTTTACAAACTAACTTAACATAAAATAAAACTTAGCACATAAACAAAGCGTCATAAATCTGACCATCTGAGTAGGAAGAGGAGACCAATTAGAACTAAAATATATTTTAAGCACCAAAAGGGGTGGATCTTTTAGACCTCAAGAAAGCCTTAATTTAATACCAATCGAAATCTGGAGACAAACAATTTATATAACTATTATATAAAATTTGTTTTCATGTTTGGTTTTGGAAAATGAGTATATTAATTGGAAACCTTAAAACACACATCAATCGAATTGTGGTCAACGATGGGTAAACCTGTTGAACGTTTAAAAATAATAAATAAAAAGTTTGAACGAATCAAGTTTCTTCTAGCACCGTCTTGTTACATGTTTGGGTTGTACACCTATTTACTAATTTCACTAATGTGTTAGTTAGGTATTAGGAAGATTGAATTTAGAGGAAGTGTACCCACACTTGCGTGGGGGGGAGGGAGAGAGAGCGAGAGGGAGAGAAAGCGTAAATCCATTGAGAAAAAAACAACCTTAAATACACCCGACCGGGATCGAACTCCAAACTCCCCAACTACAGCAGTCTCATCTATTGCTAGAGTAGCGCCTTATAACATGCGGCCACTGAAGCGGTTAGGAATCAATTTATTTTTAGAGTATTTTAGTGATTTTTACCTCATTTTATAAAATTAAATTTATTATTGGTTTCATAATGAAGGAAGTTGCCAATAGAAATAACAAAATATCATCCGATTAAGTGGCTAAATGGTCTAAGGCGTCACTCTCGTGTTAGATTAACCTGCTGAATACGGGGACTGGGGTTAGAACCCCAGTCGTGTCTACTGATGGTGGTTTTTCATAAATGATTTCTCACCTTTTAATCTCCATCTCCTGTTGTTAAGACCACTCCCTTTCCGCAAATCACATAGTTCTCAATATTGTAACATATTTTCTTGCACCCAGGTCATGTGGTTGCAAAAAATGCTTACGCTCTTACATGTTGAAGCACCCTGCTTCTTGATTTTAGCAGATTATCTCTCGATATACCTCCTAGTTCTTACACCCATGTCTTGTTGTAAAAATCACGTGCACTATCAAATGTAGAAACCTCCCTGGCTCTTCCATGCAGTTCTCGCAATAAACCACTTAGCTCTTGTACTCAGGCCTTCTGGGTGCAGAAAGCACGTACATCACCTACCTCCGCCCAGCAGAATATCTGTTAATATACCTCCTGGTCTCTGTACCCAGGCCATGTGGTTGCAGAAGGCACGTATACCAAGGTTGATGAGTCTATAGTACGTGTGCCTAAAGTGGCCAGCGAGAATATTTCCTGGGAACGCGGCATTTACTGCTGTTCAAAGGTTTTTTACTTACCAACTTATATACGGTACATGATTAATGATATATAGCCTATATATCTGAAAATATTATATGATTTTTGTTACTACCAAATTATGCTGACAGTGAATAGCTTTTTAGACAAACCAGAAGTGGTTTGAAGCGTTGACAGGAGTTTCTAGACGTTAGCTGGCCGTGCTAGTAAGAGAATTTGGACAAAATGTTTTATAGTCCTTGCAATATACCAACCACATAAGTGTCCAAACGAGAACCAGTTGTGTAGAATTTTATGGAATCAAACTCTCTTTCCAGTGCTATGTAAAAACTCATTTCTGTTTTTTGAATGATTGAAACAAACCATGGCCTTTGATACTTTTTTTTTTACTTTAGCAGAAAGTATTGGGATCATGAAAAAACTCAATCTCGAGATTATGACGAATTTTTACGTTTTATGTAAACACGAACCCAAAAAAGTGGAACTATACAAGCTGTCTGTCCCCATGTCTGCCTGTTTCTCAGTCGGTCACTGGCCACAGATCCGAAACGATTTGATGGATTTTGTTCGAACTTGATATTTAGATTTTATAGGGCTTTACCTCAAGATTATTTGTTTTTTACCCTAGTCCTTCAATTAAGGGTGGTTTGTTGTGAAATCCGCCGGCCATTCATACCTTACTTGCCGATAACAGGAATATTATGTTGCCGGAACTAATCACGGTACTACAATGTTTTATTATATTTTGTGATTGTATGTAAAAAAAATTACACATGCTACGTTGATTGGTAGGAAATAATGGTTTGATAAAATTATTTATAGCATTTGTTTACCGGTATTAAAATAATATCTCTCACAAGGCACATTCTCAATATTTACGTAACATTTTATTTTGGACACTTCTTGAGAATATGTACACCTGATATCACTTTACAATATCGTCTAGTGCAATATCCCTTGCATTCTTATCTTTATAAATCCGGTGCTTAAAATTCCACAAAAACTCATTCTTTTAATAACATTCCAAAAACAAGTGTCTCTCGTATAACATTCTTTTAGTTGTCGCTATTTTGAATTGTATACTTGCATTAGTAAAGTTGGAAGGTGACCCACTTTTTCACTTGCAAGTGGACTTGTTTGTTAGTAGCATGCTTGTCTGTTTACACTGTGCAAGTTGTGCGCGCGCAACCAAATTAGTGTACTTGCATTAGTTAACTAATATCGTGTCAACGGGCCTTTACTCTAAAGGTGAAAGCCTCAGGAAGGATGCATTTTAGAGGTAATGTACCTGCATTTGCGTGGATGTTGAGTAGGAAGCCATTTAGGAATAAAAAAACACTCTCAGTAGACCTGACCGGGATTCAAACCCTGATCTTAACGTCATCAGCAGACCAGTCCAACACGAGAGTGACGCCTTAGACCATGCAGTCACTGAAGCGGGTCTTTGATAGTTTTGCCCATGTTTTTTTATCTTGTTATTCGTCAGTGAACATCAATTTTTTTTTTGTCATACAGAAGAAAATAACAAATAATAAGTGTTAATGGTGAGGCAAGATACTAACATTTTCACTATTATTATTTGGATTAATTTAAGAAATATTCTTGTGAATATTTTGAATTATATAGCTAATTACACTTCTGGTGAGTAGTTTATTATTATCATACACAATATTCATGGTTGTCTTAATTAGAACAGCAATTTAAGATAAAAATATAAGAGAGAATTATTCGTTATTCCGCTGTGGTTCTGTCCCACCAGTAACCTGAGTTGTTCATGATACTACACCTAATATCACCTCTGAAAGAACTGCAGGCCTTATGGAGAAAAGCTTTATCTTCGCTCTCTCTCTGTTAACTAATACAAAATCTCCTCGCTATCTGTTATGTCAAAAAGTGGCGTATTGTGGTTAGAAGGCGCTGCTTGCAAGTTCGACGAAGCAGCGTTGTGAAATTTGTCTTATATTTAATGGAGGATTGGCCACACGAAAACAAGAGAATGACAACGCTGTTCTCAGAGATGATATCCAGTCTAGTGTTAGTGATGTTTTATGAAAACCACATTAATATGATTTCAATTCAATAAAAACTGAGGAAATGAAAATAGCAGAAATGTGATAATCGTTTTATTTATTTTTGTGTGTAGGGTCTTAATATTCGTCCAAGATGTTCACATATTTAAACTAATGGGATACAGATGATAAAGGTGTAATTTAAAGTAAATGTACACGTATTTGCATGGAGGAAGAGTGCTAAGTCGTTTAGGAAATAATGTTCTCAATACGACCGGCCGGGATTCGAACCCCAGCCTACCCATCACTGGCAATCTGTATATAGTGGAATTAGTGAAGCCATAGGACTGGCGACTACATATGTGGGCTGGCCGTTTATTATTGTCATTGTCATTTGTTTTTATCTCGTGAAGTAGCTATGAATAAAACATTTTCATTACTGAAACTTTCTCATAAAAATTCAGAAACGTTACCAAAATAGGTTTCCTATGAACAATTACTGTATTTTTTGCTATTCATACAGTTATTTTAGAGTAATAGAATATTTATAATAATATTTAACATTAATATGTAATGATTATTATGTAATTAAACAAATTGAATACTTTTTGTTTTGCTCAAAATTCATTTGGTACCCGTTAGAATTTCTTCAAAAATTATATTTAAATGGAGAAAGCGCTCTCCAAAAGGTTCTCCACCTTTGGTGTACACTATAGCTATTGAAGACACTTTGCTTGCAGATTATCTCACAAGGTACCTCTTGATCACTACACCCAGGCCATGTGTTTGCCGAAAACACGAAACTACTACCTGTTTCAACCTTCAACCCATTCACCCTTCAAGTTATAATCCCAGCAGGTAATACATATCATAACATACCACCTGGTTATTGCACTCAGGTCATATGGGGGCTGAAAGCATGTATACTATCAACTGTTTCAACCTCCTGAAACTTCCTCAAGCAGATAAGATCGCAAAATACCTGCTGGTTCTTGCACTCAAGTAGAGAATTTGCTGAAAGAAAGTACACTAACACCTGTTTCAACCCCCTAACCCTTCTTTCAGCAGATAATATTGTAATATACCTACTGGTTCTTACACTCAGGTGGAGAGTTTGCTGAAATAACGTACACTACCACCTGTTTCAACCCCCTAACCCTTCTTTCAGCAGGTAGTCTCGTAATATACCTCCTGGTTCTTGTATTCATGCCATGTGGTGGCTGAAAGCACGTAAACTATCACCTGTTGCAACCCTCTACCCCTCCTTGTAGCAGATTATCTAGCAGCACGCCACTGGATCGTGGGATGGAGCGATCGTGACCTAGTTAACTTTCTCCGTTCCATTCTTTTTGCAAAACAAAACATTTTTATACGCCTTTTTACATTTTTTTACAACTTGAAATCATTCGTTATACTACAAGATCAAAATATAATTGGGTATTGATTGATTTTGAGAATAATTTCATTTTGGCGAGATTTTTGGACTTTTCTATAACACGTTAAAAAAATTATTTTCTGTAATGAATAGTGTGTATTTAATTACTTTTCTATTCCTTCAATTAGTTAAAATATAGATTTGAATTGTTTTGTTTCGCAAATAAACATCAATTATTGGTTTTGATCAGGAGTGGCTGAACATATTTTCTTTGAGTGCCAAAACTATGACCAAAAGTGATTTTATTGACGAAAAAAATACACTTTTAAGAAAACAATTTGTACTAAATGGATATGTGAACAAAAGGCTCCAAAAATCAACGTTGAAATATATATATGTTCTAATTAACGAATTTGCTAGAAATCAGTAGTAGTATGTCCAAAAAATATAGCCTGATGGAGTACAGTATCTTTTTGCCACACAATTTTTCCTTTATAATCTAGAAACAATAAAAAAGATAAGGCCTAGATTGTACTAAATTATTTCACAATGTTTACTAAACTATTTTTCAAAACTAATAAGCAAGTGACGGAGTTATGCACCGGGTTATAAAAGCAACATATTGAAATGTTATGGTCACAACACAAAATCCTTAGAAATTGGAAGAACCGCCTGGGGTTGCCGCCGAGCACTTCCTAGGGCCCTAGGCCAAGCGCACGCCCATCAAGATCGCCTTGAAGTGGAAATATATTTTGGTCCTAGATTTTGACATTTTTTTACAAGTACACTGCAACTTGTTCCCACTTTCTTGTGCATTTTATTTTTCGATGGGAGACTAATACTTAAAGGAGGGTTGATTAATGGTGTTATTTTAATAATACTAGCTTTTTGACATAACTTAAATCAAAATATACCAAATATTGTTCTCCTGATTAACATATCCTCTTATTAATGGATTTTAAAAGATTTTCTAAGCAATATATTCATAGCGTAACAACTAAAATTCTTAAAAACCCTTTGCTTACAATATTAATATTTGTAAATAACCAAGTTAACACAGTAACAATAGCTTTCAAGCCCGTGGCAGTGGCCGGGCTCGTTTCAAGGTGTCGTTACAAGTAATGTTTCAGAAGTGAGTTATTTAATTGTTCATCTTAGATCAAGCTTCCTAAATTGGCAGTTTGCTTCCCAAACCACCCAGCCACGACAAACAGGGATTTTAGTATTATGAATAAATAGTGTATTTGATTAGAAGTGCACGTTGAATCGTGCGCATGTTCGAATACAGGGCATGATATATACTTAATTGCACTCCACCATTTTTTTTAAACGCTAAATTATCAAAGTTAATTTAATATTTAGAAATGTACCATCCAAACGCTGCTTGCTACAACAGAATACACTCACTTAACCTTTCCTTAAAGTGAATGTGTTTAAAGTTTTGTTACGTTTGGCCGGGCTATAAAATAATAATATATGTTAAGGTTTGTCTGACAAGTATGCAAATGCGCTTGATTCTAGTTCTTCTTGTTTCTCATTATATATCCGCGCATGCGCACAACTTTATGTGTATAATGTGTAGTCCTATCCGCAGAACGCGCTTTGTTAAGTAATGGAAAAATAGATGTTAAAACTTTTCGCAGGTCTGAGCGACGCCGATGAAATAACGTCCAACGTTTCAACTGTTTTTGCGACAGCCATGTTCTGGGATGATCAATGTTTATTGGTTCGCCTTTTGTTTTTCAAAGTTCCGTTTATATCCATGTTTCGTACCTCCACCCAGACCTGAGGGGCAAAATATTTTTATATCAAATACTGGCCATGAAAGTCTTCAGAATAAATACGATCAACATCGGTGGGCATGCAGTCTAAACATCAGGCTCATCTAGTCTGGTTTGTCGATGATGAAGAGGTCAGGGCTTGAAAATGGGGCGTTCTTAGGATTCATTTTCCTAAGCTGTTTCGCACTTCCAGTCCACGCCTATTGGGGTAAATTTCCTATAAATTATACCTTCCTCAGTGTGTAATCCGAATGCGTGTAGCCTGTATGTAAGGTAAGACATGATAAATTTCCTTCAGATATAAGGTGTGTAGTTATTTTGAGGCAAGGTTTGTCTCCTGGTTTCCAAGGTAAGGGTAGAGTGACCAGTTTCATGGTTGTTCTCTTACCCCTCTTAGCATCGTTAGCACGGTGGGTCCCAAGCCCTGAAACCAAGGTTCATTTAATGCACGCCAGCAACAGATTACAGCTCCTCCTGACCAAACAGTTCCCATCAGGGTTGGAGACCGCAAGCGTTGATTGCACGGCGGTAAACTCGGGTCTAGCCGGGAAACCGGTACAATATTCTACGTGTTGGTTCTTCGATTGGTTCAGGGCTCAGACAGGGGGGTATCCTCTAGCTAGACTACCTTACTTCCGGAACTTGGGGGGTCTCAACCCTCAAACCATCTTATCACCATAATCTCCTCACTAATTCATATAAGACTACATCAATGAACATTGTGTGTAGAAACCAGGGCCGAACAGAAGGAAAGTTGTTTAGGAGTTTCAAACCTTCCCCTAAAGAATTAATATTAATGAGTTTGTATTCCTCTGCAATGCCTAAGTTTGACGCTTATTGGGGATCTGATAACATTCAGAGCAGCTAAAACACCCATTCATAGCAGCTGAAACATCAATTTTTTTTATCTTTAAATTTATTTAATGAAGTTTCATTTTTAAAATAATTCCCTGCAATATCCTGTTGGGGTAATTCACTCCGATATACCACAGTTATGGCCCTCTTTCCAACCACCCCTAAAATAAATCCATGGGTACTTCTAAAAACCCTCTTTCTGGTAATGGAATGCACTCACACCTGTGGCAATTGGGTTTTAAAGAGTTTTACTCACACTACTCGTGGTCGACGTTGACTAAGTCTGAAATTTAACAAATTTTTAAAAAAATATGTAGGCTTACACACACACACACACACACACACACACTTTAAGTTGAATTATTTAAGATATAATTTTCGTTGTCAAAAAAACTATTCCTGATCCAAATAATATTTAATCTTATCATTTTAGGTTATTTTAGTTTCGGTTTAGTAATACAACAATAACATGAAAAAAATATATACGACGACTTGTAATAAAGAAGGCTGTGGCTATGACAAACCCTAAACGCATTTGTGAAATACTTACCAAAGTTTCTGGAGCTTGGTAACTGATAATTGCACGCAAGAGATAATTTCGCTGTCAACTTTATTGTTATTTTTGGGTCGTGTCTTATGACACACCCAGGGTAACCGCATATTTAATCAAGTGAGGTGGGGATTAGGGAATTATAGTTTAGAGAAAATATATCCGTATTTGCGCGCAGATAAAGAGTTGGAAACCAATGATGAAAAACACCCTCTGTAAATCCGGTTGAGATTCAAATCCCGACCCAACCTTCAATGTAAAACTGGACTATGTGAGCTTGACGATTATTTCAATTGACCAGCCATGTGAATAATTTCGTGTTAATCCCGTGTGTTGTTAAACTAATTTATCTGTCGAGTAGAGATAAACATTTGGCGGTAAATTTTCATTTGGAACATTTTCTGCAGTGGTGGCCTACGGTCTACTAAGTAAGGGAAGGGTCTTGGTTGAGGGTACCTAGAACCTATTAGTTACATATATTGTATACATATATCTATCAAATAGTGTGTTGGGGGACGAGTGGGGAAGGGGGGTGAAGGGTAAAAGCTGTTAGAAAATACTGAAGCCCATCTTAAAACTACTTTAACTGTCTTATTGATAATACACTGTAAATAAAATACAAACAATTAATAGTAAGTAGGATATGAACATTTTTCGGTAACATTTTAAGCCCATTGGATCCTAGGGGCGTAAGATATTTTTGTTAAGGCTTTTATCGTAATATTGAAGTATTAACATGTCTTTAGCAGACCTGACACGCTGTTAGCACTGAAGTTGGTTAGTGAGTCTTAGAAAAGAACTGGAATCACTGTTATTGCTACATGGGAGAGCAATGAGATGTGTTATAGCCGTTTAGAAACTCCCCAACATTTAAGAAGTGGTTTGATGTTATTTTAAATATTGTTTTTCGCCGAAATGTAGGCAAAGTCTCTGATCAGTTGAAAAGTTTAAATTTTAAGTTTAAAGTGTTAAAAAAAAGTGTGATAACTTACATATAACCATATAAAACAATATTATACTATCTTAAAATGTTCTGTTGTGACCCCATCAAAATATTACTTTATTTGATAAAGGAAAGCCAAAGCTGGGTGTCTAACCTGTTGTTTTAGACTCGGAATTAGAATCTTTTGCATAAAGCGTCAGTGAATATTTTTTAAACTTTTAACTTAAAATTTAAACTTTTTAATTGGCCAGAAACCTGCTGATAGTTTTCTCTTACATTTTGTTGAAAACTATATTAAAAAATATCGAGTAACTTCATAAATAATGCGTGATTTTTAAACATCTGCTACGCGTTTCGGTCCTCCCCCATTTAGAATCCTTTTTGAACTTATTTAAATGGTGTGAATTTTTTTGTTGCTAGACAAAAATAACTGAAATTTTTTTCAAAATGGAAGTGTTTCGGAAAAAGCTTTGAGAATAATTTCCGTCTCGCATCTCTAATGTCAGTTGGAACCTTCATTTAAAATTAAATTTGAGAAAAATTTAAAATTGGTTTATAAGAGAGGGGTTCATAGGCTCACCAAGGGAGGGACCCATCACCCCCTGTCCCCACCTCATCCTTTAGGGTTACGGCCCTGAGCGAGATACTTTGTTTAGTTCTTGTGTTGTCAAGCGTCACCCGGCAGATGGTCGCCATCAAACTGATACTGTGGGGTGGGGATGGAGGGTATTGTGTTTTAGGGCCTGCCACGAGCACATTAAAAAAAAAAAAGTCCCAAGGCGTATCGTCCTCCCCATCCGAGCGAAACAGACACGAATAAATGTTGTTCAGTATCTTCTTACGTCCACTTCTTCAACTCGTTATCGTAGACATGAATGTTAAACATGGCGTTGATTACAGTCTGGACCACCCTTTAGCAACTGGGCTGGAAGAGAAAAGGGGGAAGATATACGGCCAACCATGGGGGATATATCCTGGGAGATGTAACCCACTTGACTTATTTTAATTAGACCTTTATGTGGAAGGACCTTTACTAAAAGGAAAAGGAAATAAGAAAAAAAAGACACTCTACCCGATTAACTTATGTTAAAAATTATTTATTTAGCTAGTGACATGAATCAAACCAAAGAGATAAAGAAGGGAACTTATTTATTTAGCTAGTGACATGAATCAAACCAAAGAGATAAAGGGAACTTATTTATTTAGCTAGGGACATGAATCAAACCAAAGAGATAAAGAAGGGACCTAAGCCCATTACTGCAATTATGGAGCAACCTCAGTGGTCTTGGGGTAAAGTGCTTGCCTCAGGACCCAATTTCGTGGGTTCGAACCCGGCAGGGGTTGACGGATCTTTCTTGAGCGGTAGAAATCTGTAGCACAACTTCCTTCAGAGGGGATATAAAGCCGTTAGTCCCATAATGATTGTGACATGTGAAAGAACACTGAAAGCTATGTTAAAATACTTTTCCTGGAACAAATTGGCAGACTCTTTCACTCTTACTCATAGACATTCTCGTGTGCTGATATTATAATCAGTCTGTTCAGAAAGTGTACGTTAAATACCTCAAATAAATTAAAATAAAAACAAGCTTGTATTGACTCCATTTTTGACGTTATTGACAAAAGAACACTTTATTTGACTAAAATATTTTTTAATCTGTTTCAGAGGGGAATTCACACATCATTGGATGATTGTAAGGCTTATAATAAAATATTACAGATTTTAAATATTATTTCATGAAACATGATTCTTAGTATTATTTTAAAATTGAACTGTTTTCTTTACTTTATTACTTTCTTATATAAAGAAAAAGTATTGCAATTATTAACATATTTTTATATCGAGATTATGATAAATACGTTTTATGTAACCCCCAAACCTCCCAAAAAAGTTGGTTTTTAAATTCTGTCTGTCCCCATATCTGTCTGTCTGTATGTCCCTAGGCCTGGATCCAAAATGATATGATGGATTTTGTTCAAACTTTAAATTTAGATGCTATATGGTTTTACCTTAGGAATTTTTAATTTTTACCCTAGCACTTAAATGAAAGGTAGTTTACTTAAGAACGAATTTTGAACATTCCAATATTTTCTAAAATGGCTCTAATGCTTTTGTTTAACATGAATAGCTAAGGAGCGTTTGACCTGACAAATAACACCGTATACTTGATTTTTTGGTGGAAAATTCTTTTAGGGGTGGCTTAATGATGAGTGATTTTTGAAAATTTGATATTTAAACAAATTTATTTAATGATTTTGTTGAAAATGTAACTTATATCTGGGGAGTGTTTTACACGACCAAAAAAACCTGTATACTTAATTTGTGTGTGTGTGGGGGGGATTTATTAAGGCTAAATTACTGATTGATTTTTTTAAAAATTTTAAATCTTTTAAAAATGTCTCACTATTTGGCTAAAAATGGGTATCTGGTAAGTAATATTGTGTTTTCCTAAACAAATTAATTTAATAGTATGTAGTTTAATGACTGATTTTTGAATATTTTTGAATATTCTTAAGGATTTTGTTAAACTTGATATCTAGGGACTATTTTACTGGATAAATAATAAATAATAGATTATAATTTTCCTAAAATAAATTAACTAAAGGCTAGTTCGATTAAACACATTTCTGACGATTTGATTTTTTTTAAATGGCCTTCAAGGGTTAATTTAAAATTAGTATTTAATTATTTTTTTAAATCTCACAAATATAAATAATTTTAGAGTAGTTTACAAAATGTTGATTTTTGAAAATTTGAAATTCTTTCAAAATTCTTTAAACAAGTTTGATTAAAATTTTAATATACTTGTATGTAAAGAATGTTTATTGTGATGATATGCTGGTTTTTCTGATAAAAGCTTAATGGAGTTTAATGAAAACAATTTTATTTAATGTTGTTCCAAATTATAATACACTAGGCCTATATGAGAAAGTTTGTCAGATTGTGTATTACCATTTATTTTTGTAGTATCTTACTCTTAGGTATCATGGTTTCGAACACTTCTGCGGAATAATTTTTTTATTATTTTACTATAATTAATAACAAACTCTGTCAAGGAATAATGAGAAAGGGACTTTTTTTATTAAAATGGCCGCTACCCGTTAACGTTGACCTATAGACCCAAAATGCCCAACAAACAAAAGCGTAAAACATGCCAGTTTTCAGACAATTATTTGAATTTCGTAATTTATTGTTTGTGCTTATAAGAAATGAAATCTTATCTTTCTAAAAATTCTACAAAAAAAACACAAACGCCGTGATAAAGATGGAATGCCACAGTTCATACAGCAGTGTGATGCAAGATGTATCATCGTCAAATAAAGGGGAACACTCTAAAGAGCAAGTTTGTTATTTCTAGCTTTGTTTTTTCAAATCGTCAATCATTTTTGGTTGGCTACACAAAATACTGTATAGTTTTGAGATATATATTGTTAATTAGTAAAATAATTCTTAATAGAGAAACTATAATCAGCTTTCTTGGTTCATGAACGAAGCCTGGCCAATCTTATGTATGTTACTTGAAGTAGTGCACTATGTGACAACTAGGTTAAGTGGATTTTCTTGTCATCCCTTAGTGCATTATTTCCCTAAATAGGCCACAAGCAAATCCTCCTTTGTTCGTCGAGTAGAGGATATCTCCTTATGATAATAATGAAGTGGCATGCCATATCGGCTGTTTACACAGGGGCGGTTTCTCTGCGGCTCCCTAGTGAAATGGGACGATTTAAAGTACGCTACTTTATAAACTGCTTGTGGCAGAATTAAGTGAGATGCTAACACGATTTATTTGGAAAACCAAGGGTTTAACTGGGATATTAAAAATCAATTTTCTCAACTGTTCCCTTAAGTTAAATAGTTTACGTAGTTATTGACTTGTATTATATTAGAACCAACAGGTAAATAATATTATTTAAAAATCAATATTTATTTTAACCTGGTGTAAATGTCTACATAATATATATTTTGTAACCCTTATTTATGGTCACGTGGACTATATGTCAGGCCAACCTAGTCTGATAAATGATGTCGTGGAGGTTAGGGTTCAAATCTCATACTGGTGTACTGAAGGTGATTTTTTTTACTAAATAGCTTCCTAGTCTCCCTCTACGCAAATACGTATACAATAAATATAAAATCTACCTTTCTCGTCCTTTCCCAAAGGGTAATATTTAAATGTATACAACCCGTACGGGTAGTAAGACGTAAAGAAAACCAAACTTTAAATTGCTTCTGGCTCATTCAATTCTTTTCAGTACAGAAACAAGGATTTAAAAAAAAACACAGCTCCTTTGAAAGAATCATCACATTACGTAAACATAAGCAGTATTATTGTTAGGTATATTCTCGTTAATATACTTAGCGTGTACTTTCTAAACGTAGGGCTGTATCATCCCGCAAATTCAGTCTTCACGGGGTGCGGGAGCTCGAATGATTCGGAGCCCACTGCAGCTAAGTGTCCCAGCTGTAAATATCCCTCAATAGCAGTGAGAGTGTGGGTTCAAAAGATTATCATATTATTTAATGAATTCAATGGTCTAAGTAAAAGGACTAAAGTAACGAGCGCGTCTGTGTGCCTCGCTCCCCTTTTTTCATTATGAAGTTAAAAAGCAAGACAATATACAAATAGAAAATAATTTTTATGTGAATAGTTATAGATTTTGAAGAAGACAAGTCGAAACTGACAATTATAAATAGACATATCTCATTACTAGATATATTTTCACGTATTCATAGCTCAAGTCATGGGATCTACAGCTGATATTAGCAATACCTATAAAAAAACACTTTTAATAAAAAAAAATACAATGCTATCAATATTGACAGCAAAATATATGTTAGTATTTTATAAAAAGTGTTCAAAATGTCCATTCATTGAAAATTCAAGGGACTGTCTTATCTAAGCTAGGCAAGATGCATTAGTGAGGTTCTGATACTGGATTGAAACGTAGCTGAACCAGTTTACAAACACTTATATAGACGGGATTAGAAACCCCCTGGGGGCACTGTGCTCAACATTTGTTTGGGGTGGTCACATTGACCACTAGATCAATCATAGATTAACGCGTAACTACGTATTTACTGTAATTTCCTACGTTCCAGGAAGCCAGAAAAACACGGCTAAATGTTTAAATTTATACCTCTTTTATTAAGTTCCTTTTTTGTTATTTTAATTTATTTGGTACCTGATTATTTTCTAATAAAACTTTATCCATACATACCAAAATATTTATTTTATTTAAAACTAGCTATACCATCTTCATTTATTCTCACATTCTAAAGTATACTTCTAGGTTTTCACTGTTTGAGCCTTTAAGATATCCGTGCGACCCAAGTAAGGAAGTTTAGGTCTCCAGGCAACATAGAAGAGATATGGGGCCACATATCTCCTCAGAAGTCCAATGACTCCGATAAGGATTGCATGGAGGTCAGGGTGGGAGAGCAGCTTTATTTCCACACATCTGTTCTGTTTAGGTGTTTTTATTACGGTTTTAGTCTAAAGTTTTTTTAAGTAGTATTTTCGAATAATTATTTCCAATAGTTTTTTCCATAATTCATTCCTATAGTTTTTTGCTCAAGTTTATTACTATAGGTTCTTCCTATAGCTTCTTCTTATAGTTTGTTATTTATATGTCTTTAAACGTTATAGTTCTTTAGATGAGTGTCTGATAGTTTTTATTTAATATTATCAGGGTTTTTTTTGGCATCGCGTCTTACAACTCGTTAGGGTTATAAGCTTTTGTACTAATTGTGCTAATGGTTTTTAGGGATAAGGAAGGTTATATTTATAGGAAGTGTACCTGCATTCTCGCCAAGGGAGAGTGGAAAACAATTTAGGAAAAACCACACCCGACCGAGATTTAAACCTCGATCTCCCCATCATCGGCAGTCTAGTCTACTGCGAGAATAGCACTTTAGACCATGCGGCCACCGAAGCGGGTATCAGCTAGTTGTTTGTCCAAATTTAGCCATTGAAATTTTCCAATTTTTTAAAAATAGTTTTTAGTCTAGATTTTTATAAGAGTTTCTGATTACAAAATAATAGCAAAAAGCATGTTATTTTGAAACCTAGAAATATCAATATCTATTGCCAATACTTTTATGCTTACAATTTTTCTGACGTTTTATTGGAAAAGCTTCAACAAATATATTTTCTTCAACCATGAACAGAAAGCCCCCCNGGGGATGTTTCAAACAGGGGAGGAACTAGGAAGTAGACGCATAAAATAATATGTACGGTCGTCGAACTAAGGCGGGTGGATCAGCAGAGATGAGAGATCGAGCTGTATTATTTTTTTCACCAAGTTTTATTTTCTGCCAGGATGATACGCAGTTTACTCACACTAATTAAGTAGAGATGATGAACGCAGAAGTGTGGGATACCATTTAGGAAAACAGCCCTCAGTACACTTGGCTCATATGTGAATTCCGAACTTTGGAGCTCCTCGTCAGCGGCACACCATATTAGACGAGCTTGACGCCTTAGTCCACGTGACCACTGGTGTGAGTCATGGAATCTTGCTTGGATTTTTACTCAAAGGTCATGGCTTAGCACCCGATCCAGTGTGTTTGGGTTGTTAAATCACCCCAATTTCATCCACGATTCGGATTAACATCGTCTTTCCAGTTCGATACTTGTACAGGTCCTGAAATTTTCCAGGAATAAAATAATTTAAATTACGGGTACTAAAGCGAAATAATTTTAAAAAAAGTAGAGGCGGGTTGATTTCCTGTCAATTTGGGGAAAGAATGTACTATGTGACTGCCCCATATCAGATGGGTACTGAATATTGTGTTTGTTATAGATTATTATTATTATTAACACTGCGTCTTACTACCCATTCGGGTTATACACACTTACGCTAATGTGCAATGGTAGGGTGATTGTGAGATGAAATGGTGGACCTACAGTTTAACGTGGAATCCGAACCACGGTAGAGGCCTGGCATTCCTCACATTCACAAATTGTGATTAATACACGTCTTGTCAGAGGTGAAGGAAGGGTTTGGCAATCAGATAAATCTGTGCCGGGACCGAGGATTGAACCCCGGACCCTCAGCACAGAAGTCTGACACCTTACCCCTAGACCACCAGGTCACCTGTAATAAGTAAAGAAATAAGTAAGTTTGTAAGTAATGTGCAATATAATCAGTTTGTTTGGAAATAGCGTATTAGGTACTTCTTATTTTAAAACATCTGTAAGTCATCTGCTTTTTTGTATCAAACCAGATTGACACTGACAAAGGATGGGGGGGATTTTTAAATCATACGTTCAATCTAATTTGGGTGCACTTTCTATTAACTACCCTACACAACCTCACAGAGGAGAACTTTTGTGTCTCCCGCATTGGCTTAGTCTGGTTCGTTAGTGACGTAGAGATCAGGGCTCGAATATCTATCTGTCCGGTATAGTGATCATTTTTGTTCCAAGATGGCTCCCCACTGTCCTTCCCCGAGCTGGTATATTTCCTATAAAGTCTAACTCCATCATCCCTACCCCCTTAAAGGAAAAAATGAACTTTGACCTTATCAGTAATCAAACTAAGCCTCTCACGGATGGTCTGATATATTCCTAGGAACAGAAGAACAACTCCTCAGTGACTTTGGTTAAACAACTAAATATATATATATCCGCTTCGGTGGTCACATGGTCTAACGTGCTACTTTCACAGTAGATTGTCGAAGACGGGGGGATAGAGGTTCGAATCTCAGTCAGGGGTATTGTTTTACACTCTCCCTATACGCAAATGCAGGTAGAATTTCTATGGATATAATCTTGCTAAACTCTAAAACAATAGTGTGATTAGTACATAAGCGTATAACCCAAACGGGTAGTAAGACACGGTGCTAAATAAATGTATATAATTATTTCGGTAAATTTTTAATAAAATCTAAGGGAAAAGAACGTATTTTCTATTATTTTTTTCAGCACCGTGTCTTACAACCAGTTAGAGTTATTCACAGATTTTTTTAGTACGTAGATTACAATATTGAACTATTAACATTAGTGACACATTCAATCACCAAGCATTGTAGTTGATACATTAGTGTGACAAGAGAAATGGACTCACGATTCTTGATTAGTTGTAGCTCATTAGATTATATTTCTAGTATTAAACGTTCTTAGAATAATAAAATTGAAGTGTAAAATTTAAAACTTGGATGATCTCAATTGCACGCGTTATAGTTGAAAAAAAATTGGGGAGCAGTTAAATAAAAGTTCTACATCTCAAACTTGTAATAACGACATAATCTGATAGCGCCTTAGTGAGGCAACCACATAATAGCCGGAACCAACCATCATAGACTGGTAGTAAAACTTCTTTTTTTTTTTGCACCCATCGACAAAGCTGACTCTCTTCCGCGAACTCAATAAAAGAAACATGTCAATAAATCAACAAGTTTGTCAGAAAGAAGATCCCGTATACAGTTTCACTTTCCCCCCTTGCTCCCCACCCACACTCGTTCACAAAACCCACCCTTAGGGGAAGTATATTAGAGCCCTCGGCATGTATTTACAAATACGTCCCATAGAGGGAGCCAACGTTGCACTTCCGTGCGCCCGTTTCAATGTATCACTCCGCGCTCGCGCGGATCATATTTCACCATCAAACCACCCTCTATCACCCTCGCTCCTTGACTTAGAAGGGAGGAAATGAAATATTTCTCAAGTCCACGAAAGAAGGGGCTGCCATCACTGCCACCAAGACGCACTTCTTCATGGCATGTCAACCAGGCCTACCACCTAGACACGCAACACCAGTGAAAGTCTTATGACTTCTTTGGCTTCCACTTTTTAGACGCCTTTTTTTTTTAAATTGACTTGCCAAACACATTTTCTGTTCCAAGTCGACAATATTTTAACTTGCGAACTCAGCTAAATAAATGGCTTAGCGACTAGGGACAGGAGGGCGATAGTGAGAAGGGTATTATAGAGGAAGTGCATCCATACTAGCGAGAAAAGAGAATGAGAAAATCAAACGGATAGGTAACGTGAGAAAAAAAGCACCTCCAGGTCCAGATTACATGAGTGATGGGAAATGAATTAATACCTCTGATAATTTTTTGTTAGAAAAATAGTGGCACCCGTGAATTACTAATTAAATTAGAGTTGTGTTTGGTAACCGTTACCATACACAACTTTAGTTGAGCGAGACACATATATTTTGTCACTATTCTAATTTTCATATCATAATGAGTCAAAATGGATACCAGTGAACTTTTGTGACGAATGTTTTTACTTGCTCCAGACAGAGAAAATATTACAATAATTAATATATTATGCGTCGATATTGTGAAAGATGGATCTTGACGTTTTATGTAAAATTGAGTAAAAAAAAGTTGTTTTAAAAATTATGTCGATCGCTGGGGCTACATTCAAAACGGTGTATTGGATTTCGTTCAAATTTGATATTTAGATGCTATTGAAATTAAGGGTAGTTTACCTATAAATAAATTTTGGAAATTTCTAAATATTTTTGAAAATGGCTTTAATAATTTTGTTTAGAATTAACATTTTCAGAGTGATAAGTTAAACTTCACACTATTTTTTAGGATAAACATTAAAAGGTTATTTTACGCAGAACATATTTTTTTTTTAAATCATTTTGTTCCCATCTATAATAAACTATGTGAGAAAATATGTACAGTGGCAGGGATGTCAACAAATCTAGGCTTTATTTACTGCCGTAGCTATTTACCCACCACGAGGTAGGATGTTTGTTATCAACAGTCTTCCGAGGGAAGGAATCAAGAGGAGGAGGAGGGGAGACGTGAAGGCATTCATCATATGGAGTGTCTGTTGCGCACTGTGAAAATGTCACGATACAGAATCATGTCGGCTGACAAATTGTCTACTTTATTTAGTACACTCCATCTAGAACCCATACAAGGTAACTATATTTATAATAATTGTGTAGGGACGAGTAAGGTAGAGTTTACAGAAAATAGAGATACACCAGGATTGGCGTGCAGGGAAAGTGGAAAATATCTTGCGGAAAAAACCTCTAAGTACACTCAGCCGAAATACAAGCCTCGACTTCCCCATCATCGACAAACCAAAGGTGATAATTAATACGCTCAACACGGCGGCTATTGGCGGATTAATCTAAAGGGTGGGGATAAGGAAGGCTGTGTAGAGAACCACCAGGATTAGTGCCGAGAGGGAATGTGAGAAACAAAAAGATAAATATTATGGTATGTGGGAAAACACCCTGTTTGAACTTCAATTTCCCCGCCATCAGTGAGCTATTTGATTGCGAGACCGATACATTAGGCATAGGTATATCTCACAGTTTGAGCTGCAGATATGTTACTAGACTGAAAGTGTTGTTTAGGAAGCCTGTTGCAACAGTTAAAAGCATATACATATGTGACTTGACAGAAAGTATTGTTTAACAAAGCTGTTGCAGCAGTTAAAACCTTACAAGATCGTACCAAACGAATCTCCTCCTCCACAAACGAACCTGACAATATAACCCAAGTATCGAACCCCAATATCTTAATTAGGTCACCATCATATCTATCCCCCTCATTCCCTTTACACCCCGGGCCACTCATCCATAGCATGCGGCCGACGCGAGCTAACGAGATAGTTAACCAAATGAAAATCTGATCGTAACTCTTGCGTCAAGCTATCATCCGCGGGAGCTTTCTTTAAGTGTGTCGTTAATCTGGCATCGGCCGTGTTTTATTATTACTGTTCATTTCCGTGATCTACCATGGATGTGTGTAAAAGGAGTTATATCCCTCACAGAGTGTTTTATAGGTTTATTCCTTGGCAAGAGTTTTATAGGGTTTTTTCAACTTTTCTTTAGGTCAATGCATTTCACCATCAACCAGCTAAAGCATGAAATAATCACTCGCTTGATTCCTGTACATGAACTTATATTTAAATGTATGTTTACTCGTCTTGTTATTCTTTTCATACCGCGTCTTCGTGTTCGTCTGAACTATTCATATATTTATATTAATGGGGGAGTGTTGATGAAGGAATAATATATAGAAAATGTACCATAATTTACATGGAGTGAAAGTGGCAACAATTTATATATGAAACATCAGTAAACCCAGCCGGGATATAAACCCTAACCTACCTGTCAATGGCAAACTAGACTAGAACTGATTGATGCCTTTGTAGTCGCTCTCCCCGGTGCGAGATTTTCATCCTTACTTTTACTTTTAACATAAGAATAATGGCGAATGTGAATCCCAACTCACCCGTGACCACGCAGCTTAAAGCGTCAGGCTTTCAATCGATTAGATTGTGGCAACAGAGGGAATGTCAGAGCTCTAATCTAAGTTGGGGACACTTGAAGGAGGAGAAGAATTCCACGTACACTTTATCACCAAGGTTCTCCCATCCCTTAATCACAAGTAGAAAACCATCCCGCAATGCATTCCTAGACCTTTCAATCACCTAAAATACAGTCTATTGTGAGCCTTACACCGTAGACCACGTAACCAACATTCAAAATCAAACTATTTTCAAGGCCCTAACACTTCATCACTGTTACGTTACTTTAAAAACTGGATTCAAATAAAAACCCGCATTTGCATGTAGGTAGCGTGGTTAACAATTCAGGAAAAACCGCCAACAGTACACCAGACAGGAATCAAACCACGATCTCCCTGTTCAATAAGTTGATATAGTAAAATGTTATTAATGTTGAAAGCAAAAAAAATAATTCTAAAAGGTTCTTTCTACCAAAATTCTTTTAAAAAGTTCATTGGGAACATAAAAAGTTTCCCTTTACAACTTTTGGAGTTGACGCTTTCTTTCCTGCGAGGCTGCAAGTAGTCTTGTGAACAAGAAAGGGAAAAAAGAGATGGTTTGGGTTATATTTAGCTGCAGGCGAGTTATAGCTTATAATAAACACTACTAAAACCTATCGTATGAAAATACACCACAACATTACTCATGGTGATATATGTAGTGAAAAACATGTTTAACTCGTGCCTGCGAGGGGTGGGAAACATCAAAACTAGTTTTGCTCCATATCTTGGTAGCTTGGGATATCTTCAACGGAACGTAACAGATGGAGGCGGTAAACATCTTATGTTTATATTGCATTGGGGTATTTCAACCAGTTCTTAATTAGGATGTTTGACAAAGCAATCAATAAAGAAGAACACGCTTCAGTGGCTGAATGGTCTAAGGCGTCACTCTCGCAATAAATCGGTACTACCGATGGCAGGGAGATCGGGGTTCGAGTCCCAATCGTCTGTACTGTAAGTGGTTTTTCCCAGACGGTTTTAGACTCTCCCTCCACGCAATTGCGGGTACACTTCCTCTAAATCCAACCTTCTTCATCCCCAACACATCAGAGTAATTAGTAGATATGGATATAACCCGAACGGGTATTAAAACGCGATGTTAAAAAGCCAACCACTTGTTCGAATAGGTGTGGGTGATTTGTGTGTCTTATAGGAACTGCACCTGCATTCACCTGGAGAGAGAGTGGAGAAACTATCCTCATTGAACCCTACCAGTTAATATATTCGCTTTTCATTAGATTGTCGTTGATGGGGAGAGGTTGAGGTTCTAATCCAGACTAGGCGCATTAAGAGGCGGATGATTCCGTACTATTTTTCTAGCGTCTATCCACACTATAAGGCTGAACTTTCTCTATTTAAACTTCCATCCTCATTTCAAATTCTTAAATAAGTCATCAATAGATCTTTGGACCCTCGCCGGGGTTTGAATGCTGACTGGATGTCCTGAAATAAAATGTTCATATATTGTTTCTCCACTCTCCTACCACACAAATGCATGTACATTTCATATAAACTTTACTTTTATCATCCCTACCCTATTGGTGGAAATGTGCGGATAGCCCCGGATTGGTATTAGGACGTGAGGCACAAAAAACCACCTTGTTTTAATTTTAAACTTGAATTGCTAATCGCAGAAAGGAAACATGTCCACAAAATGCATAGCTTCTATAGATCATTTACTGCCTAAAGGAAACATGTGATTTAAAATATAATTGTGTGACGTCACTTTAAAAATGGCATTAACCACAGATAGGGAATAGGTCCTATATTGTAAAATAGTTTTTGTGTTTCTCCTAAAAAAAATTGTTTTTGGACAACTCACACTAACTAAACACAATTTCAATCAACTCCGACTTTAAAAAAAATATTTTAGCACTTCCGTTTTTATATTCGTTCGGGTTATGCACTTATGTATAAATTACGATAGTGTGATAAGGATGACGAAGGCTGAATTTAGAACAAGTGTGCTCAAATTTGCGTGAAATGAGAGTGGAAAAACATTTAGAAAAAAATCTCTGTACACCTGGCGAGGATTCTAACCTCAATATCCCCATCATCAACAGTCTAGTCTAATACGAGAATGACGGCTAAGACCATGCGGCCAACGAAGCGGGTAGAAAAAGTAGTTAATAACCCTAATTTGTTGAACGTACAATTTTCAAAATATCACTTTAAATGTAGTCCCAAACGCTCGTTGCCCAACTCGTGTTAAGCACCCGGTAATATTCTAAAAATAAACCAGCCCAACGTCGACTTGTACCGCTGTCGCCCGGAGCCCGCAGCCGCTATCAAAGTCCCAGACCGGAGGCTGCCTTCAGGATTCAGAGTTAATCTGGGAAACATAGAGATATCCTCTCCGAGTATAAGCTGAAAGAACAAGCCCTCCCGGAACCAAGAGCCCTTCGGGTCCTCAGGGTGACATCATCAGAACATACAAACACACACACCCTTCACTCACGCCCTTATTATAACCAGGAAATTGTTTTTGTGCTGTGCAAGACTGGAAGAGAGTTCATTCCCTCTTATTCCCTTCACCTCTGTGGGAGGTTTTACTCTACAGCAGGAAGTATGCATTTAAATGATCTCTTTATTTGGAGATGTGGAAAAAGTTACAAGCAGACGGATGACCTCCCCATCCTTTCTCCAACCTTCGTGGTTGTGATAGTCAGCTGGAAAATGTTGTAAGTTACATCTAACAGTACAACATAATTAGCTGAGTTTTTACTACCCGTTTGGCCTATCCATAGGCTATATTTATATTAATGGGGTAGAGCTGATGTAGATTGATTTTAGAGAAGTGTGTCCATATTTGCGTTAATTAGGAGTGGAAAATCATTCAGGAAAAATCACCGCAAAATACTTGAACGGGGCTGTAACCTCAAACTCCAAATCACTTTTAGACCAAAGTGGACGACGATGATGCCTTTGAAAGCGTACCCACCGGTAACAGGGCTAATAACAATATTGTTCAAATAATCAAGTCCTTTAACGACGTTGTCTACTAGAATATTTCGAAGCTATTTTGTGAAACGGGTTGTATTGTTAACTTGACACACCTAAGCACTCTAAGCGCTATCACACTTAAAATGGGGTGCTAGTGAGCGTGAGTTTAGGGAAGTATTTTTGAAGTTTTTATAGTATAAATATTTTTTGGCCAAACTATATCAAATATTTCTTCTATAAAAACATATAGTTTAGTTTTCTGCACATGCTAATTTCAACAGTCCTTGAATATCTGTCTGATGTGTCCTGGAATTTAATGACAACTTTTTCTCTTAATTTAAAAAGTTTGTCACCAAATGCCACCATGCTCATGCCAGATATTCAAAAACTGTTGAGATTAGCACGTGCAGAAAGCTAAACTATATGTTTCTATAGAAGAAAAATTTGATTTATTTTGTTCAAAAAATGTTTATGCTATAAAAACTGCAAAATTAGCGCACTAAATTCGCGCTCACTAGCACCCAGCCTTAAACGCCAATCTACGAAATAGAAAGAGAGGGAAGAAAATTAACAGTTCACCCTGTGAGGCCTCTTGTTTATCTGTTGGTAACCCTTCCCCTCTTCTTCTGATGAGTTTACACACCCCCTATACTATTTGCTACTTGAAAACATCGACTTATTTGTTTAAAGTTACCTCTTTCTTTTTTCTTATTCTAGATAGACATATGTTTCATGGACTTTTTTGATCCACATCCTGGCAGGAAGACTCCGATAGATCTAAGTTGTAGATGATTGATAAAAAATACGTCTACAAAAAACTACATCACGATAAAAAAAGGTTACACCCTAAGACTATTTTTATAATTAGTTAAGAATTCCAAGTTTTTTTCTAAGTTATATCTTTAATACTCGCTTAATAAAACGTAAATTCACTAACGTGGGAAATCCTATCTTAACCTGGACACAGATAGGCAACGTCCCTTAAGTAGAGTAAAAATTGTATTCATCATTCAGTGGTGGTTAGATGGTCCACGGTGTTAGACTCGTATTATAGTTTCATGTGTTGGAGGGGAGGTCAAGGTTCGAATCCTTGGCTGGATACGCTGGGTGGCAGTTTTATTTGTAGTGATATTCCCCATCCTTCCTCAACGCTAATTTGGGTGAATTTCCCTACCCCTGCTCATATATTATGTTTTCTCCCTAAATTAAGTAGGCTTTAAAATTTATGATTTTTTTTTAAAATACACACTAGCCTAAACTAAAACAGCAACACCTAGCCATATCATCAGAAATCGTATTATGTGGGTAAAAGTATAACTATATACTTTAAAATACAAACTCATGCTGGGATGAAAACCAGTGTCCCCTGGCTACTAGGATCTAGTGACTGTCGTGTGGGAAGTATTCGCGCCCCAAGGGCGGGGGGGGAGTATCTAACTACAGCATCACCGTCACGTACACATCATAAAAGTGTGGACTGTAGTGCCGCTACTTTTTCTTTACAGCCAATTAAAGACGTTGTCACCTTGGCGAGAGAGGGTGGGGAGTGTTAAAGGAGCGGGCGCGAGACTGGTATTTACGACACAAAGAGGCGCGTTCACACATCATTCTTGAGAGACCCAGGGCTACGTAACCCGGGGGTCCGTCTATTCTGGCTCGTGAAACAATAGACACAATTTATTATAACTCTTTAAAACGTCAAAGGGGACATGTGATTAAATATAGTATAAAAACCATCCCGATGACCAAGCGTTGAAACACTTTGGTTTATATCCAGATAGGGCCTAATACATATTTATTTACTAGTTATGGTTAGTGTGCATTTTATTAATCGACTTATTAGATCAGTACATGACCTACAAACTAACTTAATTCTAGAACAGAACCGACACAGAGTTTCCCAGCCGGTAATTCGTCAGTCTTAAAAAGAAGCCCCAATAGCTACATAATATATTTTTAGAACATGCCGGGAATCAAACCCTGGACCTCTAACTACGAGATAAGTCGGCAGACGCTCTACCAACTGAGATAAGATAGCAGACAGGAACTAAATAATTTTGTAATCGCTTCTGGTTTTTTTTTATGAATAAGTAACCTACATGTATATTTGAACGTATTCCATAAGGCTTATTAAAGACATTCTAAGAGGTAGGGATGAGGAGGGTACCTAGTTTAAATAATGTGCACACACATTAGCAGGGAATAAGGGTGAAACCACTGTGAAAAGCTACACTCAGTGCACCCAGATGAGATTTGTAAAACGACCACCCCTCCAACTGCGACCAAGTTTTATTAAAAGTTTTTCGAGTTTTTACCACCCACACTTAGTGGTCATGCGGTCTTGGGTGTGAGTTTAAAATATACTGGACTGTCGGTGAAGGGTAGGTCGAGATTTTAATCTCATCCGAGTTAAATGTGAGGTGGTTTTTTCCACATGAGATTTATTGTTGTGGTTTTCCAATCCTCTCTTCAAATTAATGTGGGTGTACTTACTCTAATTACCTTCCTAATCCTTACATCTTATAATCTTGGTGTATAACGCACTATTGTTCCTATTACAAAGTATTTTCTAGATATCCAGCAGCTGCGGGGTAGTCGGCCAACAAGTCAGCTCGGTGGCGTGGGAACCGTAACAATTGGCTCAACCCACGTGATACCACCTCAAGGCCTGCGCCAACCTTCACACGTTTGGGAGTTTCAGGAGGATAGCTTACACGCAATCACATTAGAAAATTATCCTTAACATAAATTAAATAATGTTATGTAAAATTGTATGATGAAGTCAGTAATGTGGCGAGGTAGCGTTCACAAAACTCAAAGTTAACTATTTTAGTAGTTTTATTTTTTATCACTTTTAAGTGCCACCCAGTTCATTAGTTGAATGGTATAAGCCTCTAAGCCGTCACTCTCAAAAATTACTAGACTGAACTGCCAATAACGAGAATATTTAGGATAGGATCCCAGTTGGGTGTAATGAGGGTGGTTTTGCCTAAACTCTCCCTCAACCCCAATGAGGATACATTTGCTCTAAATGCAACCTGTTTAATCCCTACCATATCAGAAGAATTAGTTTATATGCGTACAACCCGAACGGATAGTACCTAAGGGGGCGGCCAGACTGGGCGAGCGACTAAAATATAAAATAAAACACATTGGTTGTAATGAGAGGTGGCCAGACTGGAGCGCGCACGCTTGAAAGATAGAACTGGTTCTATTTTTCAAGCGCGCACGCTCGACCCGGTACAGTCTAGTTTACAGGCGCTAGGCAATATTATTGTATGTTGGTTCATTGAGTGCTAGGAAAACTTCTCATTTTGACATTTTTATTAATATCGATAGGTTTAGCACACTTGCTACTAACGGCCTAATTTAATTGGTAAGATCATAAACCATACCTATATATATATATATATATATATATATATATGTAAAACTGATATGTTAAAATACTTCAATATTATCAAAGTAGGCCTTTACAAATAAGAATCACCATTAGTGTGGAGAGAGGATGAGAAAACCACAACAATAAATCACTTGTTAAAGCCCCCCTCAGTTCACTCAGCCAATATTCGGAGCCTCTTCGTCAACAACTAACGAGAGCTATCTGCTAATCACGCGCTCGCTCGCCAGTCTGGCCACCCAGTCGCTTGCGCGCTCGCTCGCACGCTTGTCAGTCTGGCCGAACCCTAAGACTCGGTGATAAAAAAATAAGTGCCAGTATTGTCTAGTTAAACTGTTCAACCTAAGAAAATAGAATTAGCTGGGAAGTTGTAAAACATGTCCAAATCCCACTAAACCTGACACAATTTATGGTACAAGATGTTGTAATCACAATATTGTGCCTTGCAAACAACCAAAAATGTCTAAATGTTGCTTTGCACAGCTCATTGTATGCAATATCTTATGCCTTAAAGGAAATGGAACAAGTCCTATATTAGTCATTTTTATTGTACAACTCTTGAGTTTTTAACATTGGTAGCCCTGACGCTTAACTATTTTTATGGATGATTGTTTATTTATTTTATAACAACAACATATTTGATCAAAACAAATAAAATTAAAAATGATAGGAAATTGAATCCCGGATCTAGAGGTTCTCGATTGTTTGAAAATGAAAAGCGCAGTTTAAAAATATACCTTCATTCAAAAATATTATTTAGTGTGATAATGTAAATATTTAGCTTAAATATGATTTAGAAAACTACCTAATGAGTATTTAACCAATAAAAAGGGCACATACTGTTGTATGTATGCGATCGTACATGCCGTGTGAACAGTCTTTTTGGTAAATTTTTGTGCAATTAATGTGAACAAGATCTTGTTTCAGAAATTGTATCGTGTGTGCCGGGCTTTAAAAGAGGAAGTAAAATAACATTCTCCAATAACAGTGTTTCCTTAAATTTTGTTTTAGCACCGCGTCTTACTAACCGTTCGGGTTATACGCTTAAGTACTAATTACGCTAATGGATTAGGAATTGGGAAGGTATGAATTTAGAGGAAGTGAAGCCTCATTTGCGTGGAAGGAGAGTGGAAACCCACTAAGGAAAAACCACCCCAAGTTCACCCGATCGAGATTCGAACCTCGATCTCCCCGTTCTCGGCAGTCTAGCTCTACACGACTAGCGCTTTAGCCAACTACGCCCCCGAGGTGGGTCTTAGATTAAAGAGATTAAATAAATGTTAGTCAGGTTTACCGCTACTCATCCTTCTCATCCTGTTCCCGTATGTTAAAATATTTTCAATGATAACTAGTGCAAATATCATTCACCTTCCTCATCCTTTAATCTCATGTTACATTGTTATTTCACAGCTTCTCTCTAGAAGCTATCCTAGTGGGTTTTTATAGTACCGCGCCTATGTACTAATTACTCCCATGTGTTTGGGATAGGGAAGGCTGAATTAAGAGGAAATGGATCAACATTTGCAAGGAGGGAGAGTGGTAAACCATTTAGGATTATTATTATTACTAGCACCGCGTCTTACTACCCATTCGGGTTATACGCACTTACGCTAATGTGCAATGGTTGGGTGATTGTTAGATGAAATGGAGGACCTACAGTTTAACGTAGAATCCGAACCACGGTGGAAGTCTGGCATTCCTCACNACGGTGGAGGCCTGGCATTCCTCACATTCACAAGTTGTGATTAATACACGTCTTGTCAGAAGTGAAGGAAGGGTTTGGCATTCAGATAAATCTGTGCTGGGACCGAGGATTGAACCCCGGACCCTCGGCACAGAAGTCTAACAACTTACCCCTAGACCACCAGATCACTCTTAAACCATTTAGGAAAAAACCCTCAATGCCCCGACTGGGATCGAGCCCCGATCTTCCCGTCAACGGCAGCCGCTCTATTGCAAGAGTGGTACCTCAGAGCGTGCAACCACCGAAACGGGTGCCATTCTAGTTGTTCGCATTTAATTAGGGTGGTGGGGGTCGGAGATGAAGGTGTAATTTAGAGGAAGTGTACTAGCAATTGTATGTGGGGAGAATAGCAGACCAATACATCCGGCCGGTATTCTAACCCCTACCTTCTCGTCAGTGGCAAACCAGACTATACATTTAGTCCACGCGCCCATCAATGCAGTTGTTAAGCAGAGTGGACGTCCCTTACTTGTACTACCAATCCTCTTCCACCTGTTCTCTTGTGTTAAATTGTTTGTCACTAATAGAGAGGGGGGTACTCTCTGTTTCGCTCCACCTCATGAGCCTGGCCAGTAGACCGTAGTGTTACAGGCCTATAGCCTATAGTGGTATCGATTATCGGGGAAATGGGGGAGGGTGCGGTGTGTTTGCTAGCCAAGGTGGTATGGTCTTAAGATCACCTCCGCCATTACACAAGGCAGGGGAAGAAGAGAGGGACCTAGGGTGTACACCCGGGCCGTAACCATCAACATCTCATTTAAACCGAGGAGGATATAAACTGGAGGGAGACTAGCGTTTTGGACTTTGGAAGGTAAAAATAGGAGTAAAAATTATATTTAGGAACTTGGAGGATAAACACTAGAGGAGAAAAATTCTCTAGGATCTTGGAGAGTAAAAACTAAAGGTAAAATTATATATAGAACCTTGAAGAATATAAACTGGAGGTAGAATTATTTTTTCTATGACCTTGGAGGATATAAACTGGAAACTGGAAGGAAAATTGTCCCTCGGAGGATATAAAATGGAGGGGAAATTTTCTCTATGATCTGGTAGCCTGGAACGATGTTCCCAAGCTGGCAGTCACAGTTCAAGAAAGGGTTGGCGAGCCTTTATGAGAAAGCGTGTCTAATTTATCGATAGGCTGTTTTCAAGAGAAATTATTTCACGTGTCTATAGGAATTTAGCTCAGCAAAATATAATGGAATATTTCATCATTATTATCAAAAATAATTAGTAGGATACTATCCATCTCTTTGATATGAAACTGTATATTCATGTCAGACCCAACATCGAACTATTATATGGGTCTAAATTGACAGATATGGACTTTAATAAAAATGTGTTGACCTGAAGATATGCAACTTCATATTGAAATAACAATTTATTTTTTTTACTGGGAGTTGAAAAGTTCACCCCTCCCCCTCCCCTCCCCACCCATCTCCCTCAAAAGTATCTTCAGAATCGACGGGGCTACGAGACCCATAGTTAGGTGGAGGATACCCCTTGAAACCTTAATCGAAGATACATCTCTGGAACCACTGGATCTATAGGGCCCATCTTCGGATGGAGGGTACCCCTTGAGACTTTAATCGAAGATACATCTCTGGAACCACTGGATCTATAGGGCCCATCTTCGGATGGAGGATACCCCTTGAAACCTTAATCGAAGATACATCTCTGGAACCACTGGATCTATAGGGCCCATCTTCGGATGGAGGATACCCCTTGAGACTTTAATCGAAGATACATCTCTGGAACCACTGGATCTATAGGGCCCATCTTCGGATGGAGGATACCCCTTGAGACCTTATCCCAAAAATTCCCCCTCCAACCTCCTCCGGGCCCCTACCTTCCAGACGCATATACAGAAAAATTTCCCCACTCCTTTCCAGCACCCCTTCTCAGTATTTTTTTTTTTAATTACCTTAGTATGGCGCAAGGGTTTGCTAGTAATTACTATTGTGAAAATCAATATTGCAGAAATGTAAAAAAAAAAGTTTTTTTTTCGTACATGGTCCGGCCTGTTTGCAGAAAAGGAGTTTTAACCATTCTTGGGTTCGAATTTCAATGGGATGCAAGAGATGGTTGTTTTCTTATCTTCTTAGCAAATTAATGAGGATTCATTGTGTCTAAATTAGGCTCCTAAACCCTATCTTTTAAAATCGAGCCGTTATTAATAACCAAATTAAGGTGGAATGAAAGAGATTGCGAGCTATAGGGCCAGTATTTTTTAAGTTAGTATAGCAAAAAAAAATTCTAGACAAAATCATTTAAATATGGCTTCAGTAGATAATTTTGACCACCTCCGTGATCTAGCAGTCCAAGTTCCTGGATACAGATACAAAGGTCCTTGATTCGATACCCGGCGCCTCCAGATTCTTCTGTGAAACATTTAAATGAGGTCAGACTCAGCCACATGAGGACAAATGAGGAGCTACTTGAATGAAGTGATTGCTACGGTCTAGAAAACTGAGATTGATGACTGGAGGTTTCAGTGTGCTGACCCCATACCACCCTCTATCTGCAGAAGCTAGTACTATCTTCACCGACAGATGTCGACCGTTCGGTCAATATAGCTCGATTGTATGCTGATGCCATGGAGTTTCAGTGGATACGTTTGGTTTAATTTTCTACACTTAGTAATATCAACAGTAGTGGGAATATTGAAAGTTGATGATAAGCTTTTTAAAGTAGTAATACAAAGTTAGCATCAAATGCCAAGATGCCCAGGAAAAAGTTTTAAAAACTGTTAATGTGTAGAAAATTAGATAAAACGCATATACTGAAATAATAATTTATTAATGACGTCCAAAAGAATATTTTTTTATAAAATACAACAAATAATGGCCTTAACTCACGTATCCCTCCATCCTACCTTAAAACTCCTTCACAAGGGAAAACAAGACGTGTTAACAGGAACCTTAAGTTATTTTATCAGCTGTGTGCTGATTTTACTCGAATGTCCTGTCTTTACTAGGCGACCTTTTATTATACATATTTTTAATAGTCACCTCCCACAATGCAACATTAAAACCAAAACAGTTTTCTGGAGATAAGCTCTTATTACCTTCAAGAGACTATTCAACTGCAGGCTGAATGGGTTTTAAAGCTACAGAGATGTATTTCCGTGGTAATTGAGGGGTAGATAAACTGCACGACTTGAAAGATCGCCAACTGAGGATGCAGTGGTTCGGGGGCCTCAGGACTAACACCTTTTATTAGCCGGAGCGAGCGATATGGACGACAGCCAAAATGCAAATGTAATGTTAAATAGCCCTTGGAATCAAGTCACTTCTCCAGCGATAAAAAGAGAGAGAAAGCTAAATAGCACGGGCGTCTGTGAAAATTGCAGATGAAGAAGATAAAATTTATCTCGAATTCTGAGTTCATTATTCCTCAGCTTCATACAGAGCTGTATTAATTTATATATAATCAGGTGGAGAGACTGGGAAGGAAATATGATGTTGAAAATTATTCCTGTTTGGTTTTTTTTTAACTGCCAATCGTATTTTTAATTTAGAACTTATCCCTTATTCTTTTTCTTGATTTGCGATTTATTATAGAGGTAAAGAAAAAAATTCTGTTCTATCTTTTGTTATGTTCTTTTAAACATGATATAAATTAACAAAGAGGCCTTTTGTAGTCGTTAATGACATGTCGCGGAGGAAATTTGTTACGTTTGTAATAGGTAGTTCGAAGAAGAGAAGACAAAAAAAAAATAGATATAATGAGATGGAACCAAATGTTAGAGTATAAGTCGTCAGAGTTCATTATGTTTTACAGCATCTCTACTGACGCAGAAATAATTCCAATTATTCCCGCATGGTAATTATATTTTAAAGTCAAAAGATTTTTTTTTATTTGAATATAAAATACCGAAATGATGCTTGAAGTGTTTGATATTTTACGCCATCGATAAATGAGTTTAGACAATTTTCAATAACTTTATTTTATTTTATGACTTATGACATATATAAGTTTTATATAATTCTAAATTGTACCATGGATTAACTATAAATTCATTTTAATTAATTTTACTATGTGATGTGAGGTAAAATGTTTATCTATCCTATCATCAAAAATAAAAATAAAACACAATCTAATAAATCTGTGATAAAATACTATAGACAAATATGAATAATTTGCTTGTATAAAAGTTTGACAAATATAAAATTTTATTGACGGTCTCACATAAACTTTCGCAGAATTATGTACAGGCCATTATTAAGAGAATTGTGAATTTTTAACTGTTTTTATAATTACTGTGTCTAGTACCAAGCACTAAAGTAGAGATGAAAGGGGTAGCTTAAGGGAAGTGTTTCAGCGTTAGCGTAGCGAGAGGACGATGTCGAATAGCACCAACAAAGATTAACAAAGATTTGACCCGAATCGGTAGTATGCAAACTAAATTTCAACCTCGTCTAATCTAATTTGCTGGTGATATAGGAAGGTCGGAATTTGAATCCCAGCAGGGTGCACTAAGGTTTTTTCCCCTCTAAATGTTTTCCCACTTTCCCTCTTAAAGCAAATGCGGCTAAATTTCCCCTAAACTCCAACTTGTTCATTCCTACCCCAGCAGTGTGGCTAAAATTCGACTTTCATTGGGAAGGGCATTTTAGAAAATACAAACTTTTGTAATACAAGCGCAACACCTGAACGATCAGCTAGACGTGGTAAAAAATAATGATAAAAATCTTGTACTATGTTATTAGTGTTATTTTATAGGTATGAATAACGTAATAGCAATCACATACGCAAATAGCAATATTTAGGTAAAAATATGAAAAAATATGAGAAGGGGGGCTGGAAAGGATTGGGGGAGTTTTTATGTAAATGCATCGTGGGGCGTAGCAGAAGGGGGGAATTTTTTTTTAATAAGGTCTCAAGGTGTACCTCCCACGCGAAGATGGGGCCCATAGGCCAAGCGGTTCCAGAGATGCATATGCTTGTAACATATCCTGACATATTAATATGTGAAAGTAGATCTAGTATATTCCTAGCTGTCAGATTCCTATGAAAATTGAACAATAAAAGGGAGGACATATATTTGCTCTAAAACGTTCCTTCTATGATACCCGCACTACTGGCCCAAACTGTCTAAGGCACTAGGCTCACACTGCACTTGGCTGCCGTTTACGGGGAAATCAAGGTTAGAAACCCAGTGGAATCATAGGGACATGTTTTTCACAATTTTGATTGATCAAAGTGGTTTCCCCCACCCTCTCGTTAATTTGATACGGGTCCTTTATCCTTAGATCATCGTCCTCATTTTTATCATTAGGTTAAACCTTCTAGAGGTCACCCGCTACAACGTCAACTATTAATTTAAGTATTTCATTAAATTCTTTGTTTTATAGAGTAAAATAAAGAACTAAGCACAAGGGTTTGGAGCCCGTCTTATCAATAAATTAACTTTTTTATTTACATCCATTACCGTTTCCAGCCTGTGGCCCTGGTCAGTTTTTTTATTCAAGCCATATATTTTAAACTACCGGCTTGCTAGGGCTGCCGTAGCTTCATATGCCTTACAATACAACTTAAAGATTAGGAAAGGCACAACATCTTGTTCCCGGTCGTCAATTTATCTATGTGAAAGGGTAGACCCATATTTTCATCAATGATACATTTTTCGGCCATACCTGGAATCTAACTCAGGACTCTTAGCTTAGTAGAGAGACAGGCTACCGACTGAGATAAGGTCTATCTAGAAATCAAATAATATAAAATTAAATAAAGCGTTCAATAGAAATACATTTTGACAAATTAAGTTGTATTAGAAAATATTTCATCTAGAATTTAATCTTTCAAAGTCATTTAATAAATAATAGCCTAAGCCTAATAGGCTTATACATTTTCAGTTTTAAAACTCAATCTCAAATTTTATAATCAAATCTAGTGTGAAAGTTAAGTTTATCTGATGCTAAGCGCATATTTATTTCTGCCATGTCTACGTCTTATCACTCGTCCAAGCTATCTTAATATTTATGATAATAATGTAGATATGAGAAAGGTAGCATTTATAATAGGTGCACACGTATTTGCGTGGAGGGTGGAACCAGTAAACCAATACTGGAAAATATACTTCACTTCGCCTGACTAGATTTTCGAGCACTGACCTCCCGGTCTCCGTTAAATCAAACGAGCCTCTGGTGCCTTTATACGCTTGTACTAATATTAAAAAGTGTGACCCTGTTTAGCTACCCAAGCGAGTGTCGAGAAGTGAGGTGGGCTAGCAATTAGCCTCCCGCCATATCCCCCGACACCTCAACTCCGTAACACGAACATCTCCCCATCTGTCGGCGACGAGAATAGATACAGAGGGCATTACGAGTATGATTTAGGGGCGGCAGTAAAATAAACTCGACTCCTACTGTTTTGGTTCCGACATAGAAGAAGAAAAATAATAGTAATGATAGTAATAATAATAATGATAGGTTACGTGCCAAGAAGCCTCGGCCTGGGGCTATAACGCTTCAAGAGACAAACCCACAGCATACAGTATTTTTATTTTTTTATTTTTTTTACGTTTCTGTCAAAAATATGATTAACAAATGTTTATTAAAACTTTGAATCAAAAAATGATACCTGGTCACGGGAATCGAACCCGGAATCTTTTGACTTAGTACGCAACTTTTCTTACCACTGGGCTATCCAGAAGTCGTCCCGTGCCCAGGGTCATCATTCTTCACTCATATTTTAATGACCCTGGGCACGGGATGACTTCTGGATATCTCAGTGGAAGGAGCATTTGTTCCCACTGCCCCGGGTTCGATTTCCATGCTCATGTGTCATTTCTCAATTTAATGTTTATTATATTTAGATGCGACTACAGCCATACTTAACAACTATAATAGCATGGATATTTAATTCACAGTGTGTATATATTATATAGTTTTCTTTAGTGTTTTTTTTCACCACGCCTCCCTACCCGTCCAGGCTGTTTGCTTATTCACACTAATGGGGTAAGAATGAGTAGGATAAAATCTACAGTAAATGTACCCGCAATGTCGTGGAAGGAGAGTTGAAAATAATTTACGGAAAACATCTCGGCTCCTACTCTTCAGTCGTCAAAAAACCAGACCAGACTGTCGCCTTTGTCCACGGGCTCACTGATTCGGGTATTAGTAAGTTTAACTTAATGACTATTAATGATTATTAATTTAACTTATTTTCAGGACATAATTTAACAGACTCCAGAAAGTTTATTTAACAACCAAGAGAGAGAAAGTGATCAAATTCCTCAGAAGTGTTTTTGAGCTTTATCGTGTAAATCAAAATATTATAAAGACGCGTTATTTACTATCCACAGTATTAATAACAATAATAAAAATAGGTTTCTGATAGCTCAAGTTTTTTTTAAATTTATTTATGTCTGAATCTCGAAATGAATATTGAACTGACTCGATTCAAGTTCGAATTCGAATGTTTGAAGCCACGAACATCCTTATCTTCACACTTACTGATGTAATACCTGCATAGGTAGGCACGTGGGTTTGAGCGTCAATTTCATCTGGTCTAATTTTCCGGTGATAGAAAGGTAGCGGTTCAAATCCGGGATGAGTGTTGTCCGGACGGGTTGTAGTATGATGTGGAGTAAAAACAAAATATTGATGTCGCTTGGACCGCCTTTCAACGGAATTATTACATTTTCTTTCTCCCTTACAGAGCCAAGAGAAATCGGAGGAAGAGGGGGAGTAAAGAAGACAAGTATGAAGCTATGGAATGCCCGGGGGAAGGGGGAGGAGGGGTGTTAGCGACCACTTATGACGGTAATTCTTTTATTACATCATATTTCCTCCCGCTGTAATCCTCCTTTGTGCAATAACTATGTCATCTCCACTCATTCACATCCCTATTTTATGAGGACACATTTATAATAAAAACTGTTATTCTTATTTACAATCGCTTGTGTCATCTTCATATTCTAAATGGTAGATTGCCAACCTTCCTTAGAAAAAAAAAATACACGTGCACAGTCCAATTTTCATAGAAAGAGCCTTATTCAACAGCTTGAATAGTTATTTTGTTTAGCACCGCGTCTTACTACCCGTGTGGGTTGTACGCCTATGTACTAATTACGCTAATGGGTTAAGGATGAGGAATTGTACCAGCACTTGCGTGGAAAGAGAGTGGGAAAACATTTAGGGGAAAACCACCCTCAGTACACACGACCAAGATCGAACCATGCTCTCCCCATCATCGGCAAACTAGAAAAGTCAGCCCTCACGCATTCATACGTCAAGTCATGTTGTTACAGCTGTCCCTTTCTATAGATATTCTCAATATCCGTAAAATATTACCCATACAATAGTAAAATAGTATATATTCTGTCTGCAAAAAATTTTTGTATTTTCTAAAAGGCGTTTCTTAAGAAATATGGACTGGAGATAGGTCTTAAGTCATGTATCTAATCAGTCGGTAAAATAAAATTGAAAGGTATGGTACAATTTGGAAGATATCTTGGCTAAAGAACTAACAATAGTATCAGATAGTTTTAAACGGATTTAAAAACCCGCTCCAATGGACACATGGACAAAGGCGTCAGTCTCGTCTTGTTTGGTTTGTTAGTGTAGGGGATGTTTGGGTCCGAATATCCTTTGGGTGTGCTGAGGGTGTTTTATATAAAAAAAAATATCTCCCACTTTTCCTTCACGTAAATGTGAGTACACCACCTCTAAATAGTACCTTCCTTCTCCTCGTGTGACCCCCTCGTTGTATAACTGTTCTGATAGTCTGTACGGATAGTACTAGAATCCACTGGACTTAGTATCCTCGGCGTGAACTTATGTCAGCTCATAAGAGCTTGGATCGACACTATATTTATTACTATTACTACACCACGACCCACACAAGGAGACTGCCAGACTCTGGTGTATGTTCATCTTGACCCCGGGGATGACCTCCTGACAGTTAACACACCGAGTGATTCACGGCGACACCACCGCCCCTGGTGGTCAAACAGCGCGCCACCACATCGAAGACGACCTTATGGCCCAGATACAAGTTTGATGTTTATGTACTTGATTCAGTATAGATAAACTACAATCATGTGAACAACCAAACATTATAGTGACTATTAGCAAAAACAAGTAGCTATCATTAGAACTTCTGCGAGGTTTGTTAGTAGTTTTCAGCGATGTTTAAGTACAGATACACGCACAAAGAAATAAAAGTTGTCTTTTTTTTTTAAACTGAACAGTGATTTTCTTGTATTTCAAACAAAAGAAAAACGATATATTTTGATTTTAGGGGGAAAAAATGGAAGAGAGTAGTTTTAATTAAATTTATTTTATAGATATATTTATAGTCCTAAAAATGTGTTGGATTTTTTTCAAAATGTACATAATTTAATGCATACAAACATTAACTACTTTCTGAAATAAGTTATAATTGTCAGTGAAATTAACTAGGTATTCAAAAAAAAATACAACATAATTGCACACACTTTCTCATATTGAGTATTATTGCATGGGAGAAAATTTTTAAAATAGGTTTTCAGTAAAATATCCAAAAGTAAGATTTCCTCATAAAACACATCAAGTTGTTAGTCCCAATAAACACTGATTGTATGCAAATTTTAAAACAAATGGTTTAAATAATTTCAGCAAATTTCAAATTTTCAAAAATAAGTTGTTGTAAACTAATCGAAAATTATTTATAGTTTGTAAAAATAGAAAGGTTCTCTTATTTATCATGAAAAACTATTCTCAGGTAACCATTTTAAATTCAATCTTAAAACCAATATAGAAAAATTTCAAATCTTCTTTAATATGTTGTATGTAAACTAGCCTTAAATTAACTTATTTTAGAAAAATAAACAAACATTATTAATCATGTAAAATATTCCCCCGATATCAATTTAGAATAAAATTGTTAGAGCTATTTTGAAATATTTCAAACTTTACAAAAATCAATCAATAAATTACTATAAAATGATTTTTTTTAAAGAAAAACGAATACATATAATTATTTATAATGTAAAAAACAAATACTCAGATAAAACCAAATCAAGTGAGCTATTTTTTTAAAAAGTCAAATTTTTAACCAACCTATCCCTAAACTACCCTTAAACGAATTTCTTCACAAAAAACAAGTATAGAGTTTTATTTGTTAAACACTCCGCAGATATAGGCTACATTTTAAACAGAATAGAAGCAATTTTTGAAAAATGTGTGATTTAAAAAAAATCATCAGTAATCTACCCTTAATTTGAGGGTTTGGGCTAAAATAAAAAAAGTTTAGAAGCATTGCCTTATAACCTCTAGCTCTCGTGTGTATAATCTGAACATGAAGTAAGATGCAGAGATAAAACTAATCAATACATCAAGTTTGAACAAAATCCATCAAACCGTTTCAGATCTGGGACCAGGGGCATACAAAGAGGGGTAATATGTTAAAAATCCACTCTTTGGGGTTCGGTCACAAATAAAACGTAAAGATTCGTCATAATCTCGAGGTAAAAAAAAATGTAGCGAATAAAATTATTTATCTTGAGCTGAGAAAGTGAAAATAAGAACAAATCCGATGGTCGTGTGAATGCTTGTAATAGTTGTATAGTGAAGGACTTAAATGATTATTTCGTTATAATTTAAATTTATTTAGTTTAAACATTTTCTACTGAGATATGTACAAAAACATCACCCGGCAAGGGTGAGCACAAGGTCCGAGTTTAGATCTAGGTCGGATGCAATGAGAGCGGTTTCCCGCCATAATAAGAGTGGGTCAGAACAACGCTGCGACATACATTTCTCTCGAAAGTGTGTTCTCCATGGAACAAGTTTGTTTGGGACGCAGTTTATAACCTGACAAAGATCAGGCACTTTAATCTGCTAATCAAGTAGGTCTCTTGTGGCTAAACGGTAAGACCTATCAAAAAACGAATTGCACCAACAGCTACGAATTTGGCGAGATCCACAAGTATGGTCCTATTGCTTTTTGTTATATCTCCATCGGTTATACCTTAGATAGAGCTAGATTTTTTTGTTTTAGGTAAATTTTGCACATTTTCCACAAACTTTTTAATTTTCTGACACACTTATGGGACAGCTAGAATCATAAAATTTGGCAGTCATATTGGCACATCCAATTGCCAAAAGCGTGCCAAATTTGATGATTCTCGCTTTCCTACAAGTATGGAGAAACTAAAATAATGTGTGAAAAATACAATACAATACCGGTAACTTTAAGTTGTTACGTTCAAAACAACGCTGGAATTACATTAGTTTACATCCGCTTGCAAAGAAAACTCACTAGGGGTTTGGGGGCGGAGCCCCTTAACGAGAAAAGCGAGTATACATATATACCTACACACTTAAATGCATATGTTACAAGCATACATCCCAATAAATCTGAGGTGTTGGAAAGTTTATTTTATAACGTCAAACATCTCGGCTTGATTGTTATAGCGATTGTCTGCTGACCTTAGAATACCGGGTTTAAGTCCAGACAAGGGCAACGCTATCAGTAACGGTGAGATCTTACACAGCTATGAGTTAACGACCTGAAGACTTGGTATTGTGCTTGTTATAAAGCTAAGAGCTCACCTCACCTCAAGGATGTAGGTACAGGTGATACAGCTCAGACCAGGTACAGGTGATACAGCTCAGACCAGGCTTCGTATCATGGTAAGGTTTACTGTATTTCTAATTGGATAACAGTGTGTGAAACCGGTGAAATATTTTAACGATATTTTAAAAATACAACATAATTGAGATTTAATTATTTTAAATAGAAAAAAACAAACTATTTCACTGAACTCAATTTAACTGTTGTCAAGCGAAGAATGCAGCCAACAACACTTCGATACGTTTTCTGGCTATAGATATATAGCATGTATCAAACATCCCAGTTAATTGTCAGTAATATGGCCTCTGAGGTTAGTTTGTAAGCTGTATGGTAATATAATCAGAGGGTTGAGAAAGCACTCTTAAAATAGCTCTGATTTGAAAATTAACATGTTTTATTTCCATTTATTTTATCAAATTTTTATTTGTGAGAAATGGTAAAGCTTTATGAGCTCTTATTCCTGAAGTGTGCCTGTACGTCCTCTCTAATTGTATTTGGTGAGTCATTCACATTCCATTCACGTACAATAAAACAAAATATGAAGTTCTAATAGAAAGGTTAATGAAATATATTTATTAAAAAAAACTTATTGAGCAATTATTTTGATTTGATGTTTCATATTTATATTTGTGATTTTTAGTTTTGAGATTTGTTTAATTTACCGACAGCATGTGTTTACTCCAGCTCAAACTTAACCAAATACCCGTAAATTAATAAATACTCCCAAATTTAATTATCAAACAAAATAATAATTATTTATTCCATAGTTAATAGTAATATAATGATACACAGTAAATGCTATTTCACAAAATTTTAGTAATTATATTTTGTAAATGGATAGTGAATATGTAGCGATTGACTGCTCGAATATACGTAAGAGTGCGCTTATGTAAAGTGGCTTCATTTTCACATTTAATTGTTTTGTAATTTAATTTTACATTTGATTTTTAAAGATAGGACGCACACACCAGTGCAATCGAATACTTTATAAAGTGGCATTTAAATAGAGCATCCCAATCTTGGATGTACAAATATATTACCAATGTAAAATAATTATTCTGATTGAACTATAGTTTCCACATTATTTTTTGAATTTATTGTTTTATTTGCATAGTATACTATTTTAAATATAGATAACACCGTTCCAAACTTTTCTGCGTAATCAAGTTTCCTAATTTTATATTAGGGCCTAAACGATACTTTTTTTTATGAACTATTCGTACTGAATTAGCCTTTAAGGCTCTCTTTCTTAAGGTCTTTACTAAAGTTCCCGCGGTCACGGCGTGGGACGCCAACAGGTAGGTTAGGTAGCCTCCGAGATTCCTTCTCTTGTATTAATCTGACGGTCGTGTCGTCTTAAAGCATCTGACGACCGCAACAGCAGCCTGTATATACGTCCCTGCTGTGGTGGGGTATGAAAAAGGGTGAGGGGAGGGAGATAAATTCCTAAATTCTCGACCGCAGTTATCATTCACTGTGTCAGAGATTAATCTCTCTTCCCTGTCTTAAAGGGGGACAGTGCCCCCCTAAGCTCCCCTCACTGAAAGACCATCGTGTACCTATAGAGTTTACTATATATATATATATAAAAAATTGGGATTGAAAACATTCTTTTCTAATAAGAACACTTACAACTTTATATGTGCTCTGCTGCACTTCTAATATAAACATTTACAGCTTTTTATGACTGTGCTTTGCTGCACTTCTAGTGTAAACATTTACGGCTTTGTATGACTGCTTTGCTGCACTTATAATGTAAACATTTACAGCTTTGTATGACTGTGCTTTGCTGCACTTATAATGTAAACATTTACAGCTTTGTATGACTGTGCTTTGCTGCACTTCTAATGTAAACATTTACAGCTTTGTATGAGTGTGCTTTGCTGCACTTCTAATGTAAACATTTACAGCTTTTTATGACTGTGCTTTGCTGCACTTCTAGTGTAAACATTTACAGCTTTGTATGACTGTGCTTTGCTGCACTTCTAATATAAACATTTACAACTTTGTATGTGCTCTGCTGCACTTCTAATAAGAACACTTACAACTTTGTATGTGCTCTGCTGCACTTGGTTCGGTGGACTCGACATCCAGACCACTGACACACTCTCAATCTTCCATCGACCACAAACCACAACAAGAAGCTGTTCTTCTACTGCAATCGATACAACCTCTAACCATGCTTGTAGTTACTCTTATGTGACGGTCACCCTTAGTTATTCTCGTCCCAGGTATTATGGTGCATAGGGGTAGGTGGTACCATATGGTAGTTTTTATTAGTGCAGGAAGGATACCGGAAAATCAGAATGATTAAAATCATGTGGAAAACTACCCCTAGTGCACTCGAACAAGATACGAACCTCCCCGTCACCAGCAATCCTGTTTATTGGGAGTTTTACATCTTAAACCGGAAGACCACTGGTGTAGGTTAAGGAGTGTGCTCTACTGCTGGCAATTCTGACAAACGATTATGATGTATGTTTCGATTACTAATGAACATTAGTACGTTAACTTCTCTACAATATTGTATTATAATTTATAAATTCTAAAAGGTTCCGTGTGACATAAAATTTAAAATAGGTAAGAAGGCTTCCAAATGACTATAAAAGTCCTAAGATTTTAACTGGAGAAAATAGGGTCGATGGGAAGGAGGTATGGGTAAAATAAAACTTTTTAGTTGATGTAGATTAAATTTTCCATGAATATAGAAGGATTAATTACTCCGTTAAAATAAGAAGTTTTACTAAATATTTACTATTTAGAATGGTTTTTTTTAAATTTTTCAATGAAATAGTATTAAATTACTTATCAGTTTGATAAAAGATTGAAATTTGTCAGGCGGGTATAAGAATCACCCCAATCTACCATTAAGGTCTGATTCTTGAATTTCAAAATGAATAAGCAGTGAATGGGGTAGCTGGGTTCTCTCAAGATTCCTTAAACTAATATAAAAAACACTATTTGGTGTGATATAAAATAAAAATAAAATAAAAAGTTCAACATCTAAGTAAATAGAAATTCCCAGAGAGCCGAATGATATCTGAACATATCGAATTTAACAATTTAAGCCCGAGAAATGGAAGAGCTCAAAACTTATGCAGCTATTATAGAATACTACTTTTATATGTGGTTTCTAACCCTTTTAATTTTTATACCCTTTTTAATTTTATTAAATTTATTTTCTGCCCTTTTTAACATTCTTTCCTCTTTTCCTTATTATCCTGTATATCCTTTTAACCCATTTTGCCTTGTTACTTAATAATTAGCCCTCAGACAAAAAAATAATTTAGTTGTTACACCTTTTAATCTTTTAAATCTTTTCACCCTAAAATATGTATCCCGGTCAAAGCCAGGTAATTCATAGAAAAGGTTATAAATTATTTTTTAAATTGTAAGAAGTGTAAAAAGGATACATGGTTTAAAAGGAATAAAAAAGGGTAAACCGTGCTAAAAGGACAAAAGGGCTAAAAGGGTGAACGCAGTAAAGGGGATAAAAAGTGCAAATAGGGCCAAAAGAGCTAAAATGCCAACATTGGCAAATAGTTTAAAAACTGTAAAAGGGATAAAAGGTGTAAAAGGGGTCACTTAAAAGTGATAAAAAATGCTAAAAAAAATTATTATATTTACTTTTATTCCTTTAACCCTCTGTTAGACTGTTTACCCCTTTTTACTATTTTTTACTTACTGCCCATTTTAGACTTTTTTTTAGCCTTTTAGTCCCTTTTACACCTTTTACCATTTTTAATTACCTTTTTTTAATTTTTTGATTAGTTTTACTTTTAACTATTTTTACTCTTACCATCCTCCCGGGTAAAGCCGGGTACTTCATGCTAGTCAAAAATATAAACTTGACATTGACATAAAATGACTTTTTATCTGTATCTGTCAAAATTAATTTCGTGTAACACACAGCTTGACGTAAAGGTATATCCAGTAAGTTTAAGGTCTGGCGAATGAGGTTAATATTATGTTCCCCCGACTATAGTCAAGTTAATTACCGCGAGATAAAGAGACGTGTCACGAGACATGAAACGAGCATCACATTCCGTCACGAGTAGACCTACACAGATAGCAGAGAGTTCGGTCCTCGCTATCTGGATACACCTGTAGGGCATCACACTAGAAGTACACACAGTTCGTAGGATAAAGTACAGTCTGTACCAAATAGCATGGCTTTATTTTCCGTTCTTAGGACAAAGATTGTATATAAACGGGCTGTCAGACCAGTAATAGCGGCATGGGTAAACGCTCGAACAGAAAATATAACTTTAAAGAGTTTTTTTTTATCACCACGTTTTACTACCTGTTCAGGATATCCTATAAGTTATAATTACTCAAATGTGGTAAGGATAAGGAAGGAAACGTTTTAGAGGTAGTTTAACCAGTTTTGTATGGAAGGAGAGTTGGAAACCAATTAGGAAAAACCACCTTCAGTAGACCCGACCGGGATTCAAACCCCGATCTCCCGGTCTTCAGCAGGCAAGTTAAACACGAGGGTGACGCCTTTTAGACCATTCGTACACTGAAGAGGGTAGCATTAAGAGCTATTCAAACCTAAATGGTTAAAACTCAATATACAACATAGTTCAGTCGAATATCTTATATTAATTTGAATAGATCCTTAGGAAAGCTGTAATACTTCCCTACTCAGCCTTACCCGATTAGTATGAATATGCAGATAATCTGGACAAGTATCGAGATTCAGAGCATAGTTTATTTTATAAGTACTACTAATAACACTATAGTTAAGCGCTTTTTAAAATAGTGACTATGTTTTGATCAGAAAACTAGAAGTAAGAACAATGGGGCACACTGCCATAGACAGGGATTGACGACAAGTCTACGAGACTCTGGTTTGATTCCGGGTGGGGCTGACGAAGATATTTAACTTACTAATATTTGGGCGCTAGAAAGAATTATGTAGAATTATTGGGCGTTACATCCTAGGCTTCTTTAGTCTAAAATATGCATCCAGATAAAATCAATGAGTTTAAAAATCTTACATATAATACTCCATTTAACATGGCTACTCAGAGGGCTTAAGGTAGAAAATGGGGTTGTTTTCTTTAAACCCCCATTTTACTGGGGCCCCTAATCCCCCAAATATCTATATTTCACAGTTAAAACTTACGTGCATACACACGTGTATATACATTTTTAGAATTCAGTCATTTTAAAGGTGTTTTGCAGGGTAGATAATAAGAATAATGTAGAATTTAGCTAATAATGTAGGTAGTTTTTATCTATAGCATATATAGTCTAAACATTGTGTTAGTAAAAATAAATAAATTATAAAATTGATAGTAATTATTTTATGGAAAAGAGGTTGGATTGATCCATAGCACCTCTGTTTTGTAATAATAATAAATTCAATCAATATATCTTTCCCCTATTGAATAAAATATAATATTCTACGTTCATCTGTTGAGAATATGTTTCCAGGACCATTGCATAGGTCCCTATTAAGTTCCCCGAGGCAATCTTAAAAGATTAGTCGAGAGAGCAATTGTAATCAAAACAAGACATTTGGGCTTTAATCACTGCAAATGCGCGTTAAAACAAGATACACCGTTAAACGGACCAAGGTGTGAAGACTGCTCAAGGTTGATTTAACGTACAGGTCGATGACTACAATTCGTGGGGGGATAAATGAGTTGAAAACATTATTTCACAAATTATATTTAATGGTGTAGAGTCAGGCACATAGCCTAAGATATAGGGGAGTTAAGGGGAAGGGGATGTTAGAGCCCCCTGGAGGTTTTGAACTCCTCTCAAATGTCAACTTTACTAAATTTAACTAAAATAATAATATACATTGTCTTGTTCCTTTAAGAACCTCTTCATAAGGTTTTCACGCAACATTGTTAAAAGAAAGAGTGAGTGTTCCCCCTTTTGATTTTCATTCTTTAATTTTCCACTTTTACTCTTTAATCGCCCACTTCCCCCTTTTAATCCACCAATTTCCCCCTTTTAATCTCCCACTTTCCCCTTTTAATCTCCCACTTTCCCCCTTTTAATTTCCCACTTTCCCCCTTTTAATTTCCCACTTGACTCAGTTAATCTCTTACTTTACCCAGTTAATCTCCCACTTTATCACAGTTAATCTCCCACTTTACCCAGTTAATCTCCCACTTTACCCAGTTAATCTCCCACTTTATCCTGTTAATCTCATTTCCTTCTTTATCTTCCCCTCTTTAATCACCCACTTTACCCCTTTAATCTACAGTACAGTTAATCTCCCACTTTATCCTGTTAATCTCATTTCCTCCTTTATCTTCCCCTCTTTAATCACCCACTTTACCCCTTTAATCTACAGTATACACCCTTTAAGCTCCAACATTTCCCCTTTAATCTCCGACCTTCCCACTTTAATCTCCCACTTTACCCGGTTAAGCTCCCACTTTCCCACTTTATCTTCCCCTTTACCCCTTTAATCACCCACTTTATCTCTTTAATCTCCAGTATACACCCTTCAATATCCAACCTTCCCCCTTTAATCTCAGACTTTCTCCCTACTCAAGAACAATTTATTAATTCAATTATACCTATCTTAGCAAAGGGGTAAATATATGGAGAGAAAAAAATTTATAATAAATGATCTTTCTCTCTTCACACAAAGTCAAAAGAGGTCACCTCGAAGTATCTACACCTTGGACTTCCTGCCAGACTCTAGGCCTAACGAGAGCCTTAAAGTCCTCCCTCTCGCGACAGATCGTTCAATCACCATTAACCCACCAAGCAATTGGAATGGAGGCGAGTAGATTTGCATGTCACGATGGAGAGGGAAGGGGGGCCTCGTGGCGCCCTGGTGGAGCCAACGACGGCACTGCCTCCCACTGTCCGGTTACAATACGACGCTAGATCGTACGTGCAACGTTTAGCAGGGTAAAAAGAGGAGGATGTTTGAAAACAATCGTTTGTACAAAGGATTTATAAAAAAAAAATATATCGCTCGTACGTTCAAACACAAGAGCTATTATTTATTTGGAGTATTTAACGTGAGCTTTATGAACAGACTGATTATATCAACACATGAACTACAAACGTGCCTAGCTCTTGACACAAAAAAAAGCCCTCCCAGAGCCCTGGCCGTTAATTCATCACTGTCAAAGAGTAGGCCATATACCCAATGATAAATTCGTTGGCCATACCGAAAATCGAACCAGCAGCCTACTTAGCTCAGTATGAAGACGCATTATCGTCTGAACTAAGGTGTTGGACAGCAAGAGTTTTTTAACGATTAATGTGGTGAGTAGAGACGAGGAAAGTAAATATAAGAAATGTGGCCATAGAATGTTTGGCACGTTACCCCGAAAAGCGACTTGTTTGAACCCATCTATATCTATGTGCATGGCGCAGTATTAATAAGCAGGGAGTCGAACCAAAATATTTATCGGTTCTGGTTCTCGTTCCAGTTCTTCCAGAAAAAATTTTAAGGTTTCGGTTAGAGAAAAATAAAAGTTCAAATTCTTTTTAGTTCTTAATTAGGTTCCAGTTCTGGTTCTTTTAATTTCGTATTTAATGGTTATACTACTATTATATAGCTCGTAAATAGAAAAATAGATTAGAAATAATTTACAACAAATTAAAATATATAAATAAAAGAATGCATCTGACTTTAACAAAAATATCCTGAGAAAAGGAAAAACAAAGAATTTCAAAATAAAGTTCGTTAAAAAAAGAAAGGCATACAATGCAATCTAAAAAAAATTTAAGAACCAATAAGAACCTTCTTTAGATTTTATATATATATATAGTCCAGTTCCGGTTCTTAGGAAATTTATTTTTAGAGTTCCCGTTTCAGTTATGGTTACTTAAAACTAACTATTAGTTTCAGTTATCAGTTCTGGTTCCGGTTTGACTCCATGCTTTAAGTAAATAGAAGGTATTTATGAATAATCGAGCTGGAACGTATTGTATTAAGGATAAACAGAATTCTATCTTTCAGTTATGCAGATCTAGCCTATCCTAATATAGTCCAACCTAGCATAACCATTAAACGAATTCCTTTAGTTTTTGCAGATCTAACCTATCTTAATCTAATCTAACCTAACCAACAAGCTATATTCTTTCAGTTTCGCAAACATAATCTAAACTAGTTTAACGTATCTAACGGACAATTTAACAAATACTGGCTATATAAACACGAGTCACAGGTAAACAAAGACATAAGGTAGGATTAACAGGTGGTCTCACAGCTCCGCCAAACTTCCTAGGATCAACCTGGTACAAACGACACGTATATTTCAGTTAGGATGAGCCTAGATTGCGCCAAACGTCCTAGGTAAGGAAATGCACCCTCATCAGCGTGGAGGTAGGATGGGAAAATCACTGCGATAGCTCAGATGTGAGAAATCACCACCCCAGTGCATTCGTCTGAGACTCGAACCTAGACCTCCCCGTTACAGAAAATATGATCCTAACGCTGTATGACCACATTTCCGGGTAAATTTTAACGTTGTTTCCGAGAGTACTGTCATTTTTAGCAACATATTAACTGAATTATTTGAAAGCTGTGACATTTTCAGTGAATCGTGTTCTGACCTCCTCGTCATCATAAAATCAGGTTAGATGAGCCTGACATTTAGTCCACGTGCCCACCGATGCGGGGGGGCATGGTGATCTCCTCTAGCGGCGCCTTTCGACGTCGGTCCGACGACTGTTTTATAACGTCCTCAATTTAAAACTTCTGGGGGAGCGCCAGGCGAAATCCAATTAGAAGATAATTGAAGTTCTGGAGTGTCTATAAACACCAATCAAACGATGGGAACTGCGGTGGCGAACTTTCTGGACATCATTTTAGTTTTTGAATACAAATGAATTATTCACTCAATAACCTTGCCGCCGTCAATAACGTCAAATTGTTTATTCCTTTATTCACCTAGAAATATTAATTTCCCAAGAGAAAGGAAAGTTCTACTCTATGGTATACTTTTTATATCACAATTTCTTTTATTATAAAAATTTTACTGTTTTTAAAATTATGATTTTAAGTTTTGTTATTCCTATAAACCAAATTAAACAAATTTTAGTTCAGGGTTTATAATCTATATAAGTTTTGAAATTCCATGATTTATCCAAGTAAACCTGTAAAAAAAATTGTTTTGTTTAAAATCTTGTATACGTAATGCGATGAATAAAATAGTCAAGTAAATTTAAATACAAAACCCGTAAAATATATGTAATTTGTCAAATTGGTCTTAATAAAGGAATTTAATGAAGATAATATAGCCCTTTTGAAAAAAATACCCATTCCCTCTTTTTAAAAGCCTATTACCAAAATTAATTAAAATACAATAGTTAATCGATAATCATTTCCACTCTGACATGAACATACGTCATTATTCACGTCTTGTAGGGTTAGTTAATAATAAAGTAATTGCTAAAGTTAATATTGGTATAGCAGTGCGCTCTTGGACAGTAGAATTTGAATAATTATAGACAAATACGTCCTTGCCCTTCGTAAAATAGAATCAATTGGGGATAAAATAAATTGTTATAAAGTGTACTTTTAAAGTGAATTTTACAAATCAACACAAAAATATCCGGAACTCTTGTGAACTCTTAAAATATCTCCAACTTCTTCCTGCTACACTGGGTTCTATGTCTTTCCAGATGTTCCCTGTTTTACAGGTGTGTGTCAACGATGTATTTTATTAATAAATTGTTGTGTGATTATAAATACAAATAATAATAAAACATTATTCAATGTTAGTTTGAGTATAAATATAATATTTTATAATCTCATAATAAGAAAACGAGTTCAAAATAGCTGAAACAAGTCATTATGTATCATTGGTGAAAAGATGTCGATAGTCCTTAAACAGAGGTAAAAGTAACTTTATTTTGATAGGGGTGACATGGCGGTCGAGGGGTAAGGTGTCAGACTTTTGTGCTGAGGGTCCAGGGTTCATTCCTCGGTCCCAGCACAAACTTATCTGATTGCCAAACCCTTCCTTCACCTCTAACAAGACGTGTATTAATCACAACTTAAGAATGTGTGGATTGCCAGGTATCCACCGTGGTTCGGATCCCACGCTAAACTGTAGGTCCTCCATTTCATCTCACAGCCATCCTACTATCACACATTAGCGTAAGTGCGTACATCTCGAACGGGTAGTAAGATGCGGTGCTAATAATAATAATAATAATAATAATAATAATAATAATAATAATAATAATAATAA